>PVJO010000668.1:0-218130 GCA_004026905.1 Hystrix cristata
TGTTTCTGTTTTAATGTTTAGATCTTTGATCCACTTTGATTTGAGTTCCCATACTGTTAGATTTACGTGTACACCAGATTCATCTGACATACAAAAGTAAAACAATAATAAATTATATGCACATAAACCCAGACAATCTGTGCATGTTTGTAATTGAAGAGCTACTCAAATATACATGTTTCTGCTCACAGAGGTCCATTGTGGAAAGCTGCTCAACTGATTTGTGCAGATAATAGATGCTGGCTAATGAAGGGAAATAAATAACCAATGCTGAGATTCAGGATGACAGACTGGGGCCCAGCATGTGTCCTGATTTACGGATCTCCAGAAGTGTCAAATTGGAAATTCAGCAATCATGTCAAGAACCACAATATTGCAGACAAAGAAACAGTCCAGTTGATTAAGTACTAACCAGTCTTTCACTTCAAGTTTTTAAACTAGCTATGTTTGATTATTGATATACACTCTTGACTGATATAAATTCCCACATCTCTCCTAGGGAGGAATGTTACTTTAAAAATGAAATAGTTGCCTTTCTGAATATACATTGCTACTAAAAAAAAAAAAAAAGAGAGCAAATTTTGCACTAAAGATACAGCCCAAGAATTAGAACATAGCATAAACTTTAGAAAGCAACCTTGACTATCAGTTTGTCCTGGACTTGTGAGAAAATAGTTAATTTAATTTGAAAAAGTTGATTTGCCACACTTTCAACTTCGACTGTTAAACTAAAATAATTGATAACTGCATCTTCATAGAATTTTGTTGTGAAGATAAAATTCAATAATGAAGAAAGGCATAAAGGGCCATACTAAAGCAAGGTGTTATTTTGTCTTTGTATAGAAAAGAGTGAATCACGGATTACAGTTCCAGGTAGAAAACACTAAGGTGGAAGAATTAAATTGCAGGTAAATCTTTTGAGGTCAATTGAGTGAAGAGTGACAGATAGGTTTAACTGTGCTCAGGTGTAAGGAAAATTGATCTCTACCACGGTTAAGACAATGAGCCTTGAACTATTTTCTGGTGTTGGGAAAAACATGTGGGAAGCACCACAGACTTCCCTGAAGCTAAAATAGTTAACAAAATGTTAGGAATGATCAAGAAAAACTGAAAACAAGGAAATCACTGTGATTATACTCTTGTACAAAGTTAGACTACAACTATACTAGAACAATGTGGGCATAGCTCAATGCTTGACCTTCAAAGACATACAAGGAACTAAGAGAAGTCAAAATAATAACAACCCAAATTGCAGAGAATATTAAGACATGTCCCTTTTACTTCCATGAGGCAGTTAAACATGGTTCTATGGAAGATCTATCTCTAGTTTAAAAAGTCTCCACACAAATCCACTAAGAAGAGGAAGAACAAATATGCTAAATACGTAGCTAGTGTGAATGTGCATTTGTCTCATTTAGGAACAAGAGAGGAGGAATGTAGTTGCTGTGCAAATACAGGATGAAATGTCTGGGATAGAACACAACAGAAGGCTGAAAAGAGGGACATTACTGGCACATGACGAAATCCTAGCCATTATGAACAAGTAGACTATCTGCTTTTTCTAGCAACTAAAATGCCAAGATAGCCACACATTTATTTTAAATTCATGGAAGACCAAAAACTAGAATAAATGACTAAATTAAAAATGTATTAGAATATAAGGCTAACATTCGAAGTTAGGTTGGAACCTGGAAAAGATCCAGACTTTAATGCTATTTGAACATTTAGTTTACTCCTCTGTAATATGGGGCTAATTATAAAAAGATGATTTATAATCTGTAAAGATACAAGAAATGATGTATACAAGGCACGAGCAGAGTATCCAGCCCCAAACCAGCTCTCAATTACAGAGATGAAGATAGGCAATCATGTAGTTTTGGAACAGTAGTATACTTCCCAGAGCTGCTTAAATCCTGAACTGTGATGCAAAGTAGATTGGGTGGCCCCCAAAGTAAACTGGTTCCTCCCAGCTCTAACAATCTGTGGAATTCACGTTCCCTGACCCCCCTGTCGGAGATGGAGGCTCACCTTCCAAGGGTATCATGAAGAACTTAGCCAGCCCAGCGCCTGGATGAATAAGCAGCATATCAGTAGCAATACTGTTCACATGGATGGGCTTTGGCAATGTTTCAGCTTAGTGATCTTACACTCATAGTCAGTTATGCTAAAAGTCAGAAAAAGTAAACTCAAGTCAACCTCAAAGTGTGTTCTCTTTTCGGTGCTGCATGGTATTTTTTTGTGTCTTCGTAGAGGCACGCACCACGCAGATCCACTTATCAAAACTCACTGAATGGCATAACCGATATCTGCGTACTTACACATCTTGCCATAAACAAACAAAAAAGGAAACGTGAATGACTATTTGGCTCTAGCTAATAATTTGCGTGATGTGCTTAGGGGTAAAGGGAACTGATATCGCCACTTTGCTTTGAAATGCGTCAGAAAATAATAGTGATTGGCGGGTAGGTAAAGAGATAAAGTGATAAAAGAGAATTTAGATGGTGCTTTCGTGGATAGTCACAGTACGGTTTGCTCAGCTTTCTGTATATTTGAAGTTTTTGAAAATAGAATGTTAGATAAAACATTCTCTCGCAGCAAACAAAGCAGCATATGATTTAGGCAGTTTTCTAAGTCACCGACATCACTTTCCAATGAAGCACCAACTACCATCTGTGGGCTATGGAGGTTTAAAAGATACCAAATAGCATTTACAGGAGGAGAAATGGCAAAACATTTTGCTCCAAGTCACACTCGATGCGTATGCAGAGGAGCTGGAAACAGAATTCAGGCTGGTCTCGTAATTTCATAATTAACAGACTAGCAAAGACCAGATTACCTCTTTAAAAGTATGCTGAATAGTTTTATGGAGAAAATGAGTTAGTCTTCTAAAGAAAGCTCATTCTCCTGTTTTGGTTATAAAACATAAGAACGTAGATGGGTTCCCACACAGAAAGGTAAGTTGAGGAAAAACTGGTTAGAGAGTCATAGTTTATGAGAAAATATCAACATTCAGTCTTAATAAAACATATCAGTTTGTTAAATAAATGGATAAATGTTGAAATGTGATATTGCCCAATAATTACAATGAATTTTTTGGTGCCAACAATTGAACCCAGGGCCTGTACACGCTAAGCACATGCTCTAGCATCTGAGCTATACTCCCAGACCGAAAATGAATTAATTTTTGAAAACTTACAACTTTTTGGTTAGGGAGACTATTAGTTGATATGGATACGTGAACTTGAGAGAAAAGCCTGATGTACACCTGCTACACCTTGGATCGTCAGTATCTCCAAGGCTTATGTGTTAAAGGCTTCTTCCCCAGCTTGGTGCTACAGGGAGGTAGAAGAAACCTTTAAGATGTGGGGCCTAGTAGTAGTCTTGAGACATTGGGGACAACCCCTTAAGAAGATTATAGCACCCTGGTCTCTTCCTCCTCTTTGTCTTCAGGAACATGACATCTTAGCTTTTTGTTTTGCTTTGATACATACTCCCTGTCATGATGTGTTGCTCCCTATAAGGCATAAAACACTATGTCTGACCAGTCATGGACCAGAACCTCCAAAACTGTGTGCCAAAATACCAACCTTTTACCTCCTTAAATTGACTATTTAAGCTATTTGTTATAGTGAAGGTGTTATGGCTTGTGTCTAGATGTCTCCCCAAAGCCTCATGTAGCCATAGGGGGGACTTTTCAGAGGTGGCTAGACCTAGAGAGTGTGATGCTGGGATTAAGTGCGTGGTGCTGGGATCAAGGATGTGTGGTTATTCAATTAGTCCACTGATGGCTTTGGCATAGTTCTGGGAGTGGATAATGGGAAGGCCTCCCTAAGGTCGGGTATCCTGGACAGAATATAATGGACAGAAGGAGGGCTGCTATGGTCGCTTGTTGCTTGCTGCTTACTTCCTTGCTACTTCACTGCTTTGCTGGTTTCCTGCTTCTTGCCTGTCACGAGCTGTTTCTCCTCTGTGTTGCCCCTCTGCCATACCACCCTGCCTTGGAGCCAGCCGACTATGAACTGAAACCTCTACAAAGTGTGAACTACATAAACTTTTCTTCCTTTAACTTGTGGGTGTTGAGTATTTTGTCTCAGCAGCAAGAAAAGTAAGACAGTTGGAAAGTGGCCTAACACAATAGCAATGCAAAAATATTTCAGTTTATCATCCTAGGTCGCCCAAAAGTCATGGAAGAGAAACTAGACACAAGATACTGCGATATAGACACAAGATACTGTTGGACAATCTATCTGTCTGGCAGCCCAGTCATCACCTAATTAAGTGTCAAATATAGCAAATAAAGTGCTAATAACTCAAAAGAGTTCAAGAAGAGTTCATTAAAGTGGAGCTAAAAGATACCACTATAGCTCCAGCACCACAGATTTATTACTGTGCCACTGGCATGCAATGCACACAATAAGATTCATTCATCATTGTAAACTTGCACATCAAAGTTGACACATGCATTGGAATATGTTTTTTAAAAATGTGTAGATACTACACTCGATTTAGCCAAAAGGCCGAGAAGCGACCAAAAATGTGTAGAATCAAAAAGCATTTTTTCCAAACACACAGTGAATTTCATCTGTGCGCTTTGCCACTCAAATGTTTATTGGATGAATGCAGAAAATGCAAATGATACCTGAAAAACAAAGTGAGCTCACTCCTATCTTTATAATCATACTCCATAGTTTTATGACTCAAGTTAAGGGAAAAAAAATAAATGCAAAGCTATTCTTTGAATAGAAACTATGGCGAAAAAGCTAAATCCTACACATTGTCTAAGGATAATAGATTTTTTTATACTTCTATTCTTCATCTCCTGTTCAGATACAGGTGCTCCTCCAACCCGTGCCTAATTCCCTTCTATCCTCAATGTTCCAGTCTTTTCTACCTCCTAAGTTATTCCACTTTCACTCCTTCCTGTATCTTTAATCTTACTCTAGAACCACAGTTACTTCTTTTTTCATGTAAAAAGAAAACAACAAGAAACAACCATAACGAAACCCCCAAAATATTCCTTCCTTCAGTCCTACACCCCCATCTCTGTCAATCCTATACTGCTCTCTTTTATAAAAGAGTGGTTTATGACAGCGCTACCTAAAGAATGGCTTGTACAGAAGCAGCATTAGCATCACTAGGAGCTTTATATAAATGCAGAATCTTAGGCCCCATTCAATAGTTAGTGACTCAGAATCCATATCCTTAAACAAGGTTCCTCAGGCAATTTATATACATGTTAATGTTTGAGAAGCACTAGGCTACACTCATCATTTCTACATGCACACCTTACGTAATTATTTCCAAGACACTGCAAACTGACTTTTCTTACTGATAACAGCATTACTCTTGTAGATGATACTAATGACCTTCTAGTTGCTGTAACATTGATGATTCTAAAGTCTTTATTTTCACAGCATGTCCTTTAGTGCTCACCATCACTGGTGAGGCCTTCCCCTTGAAACTTTCTCTTTTGACTAATAGCATAGAATTCTTTCTTGCACTTTATTTTACCTCTTTGGCTACTCCTCAGCCTCCACTGCCCATCTCTTAAATAACTGCTATTCACTAGGGGTCTTTCCTTTGATCTTTTCATTTACATACTATCCCTGGTGAGTTCATTTACTTGTATTGCTTCATTTACCACCTCTACAATCAGTGCAGTTGAATCTCTAGTTTAAGCCAATTACTGTCTCCTGAGGGCCACATCACAGAAATAAATGTCTACTAAATCACTTTGAAATAGTCAACATATCCAAAATCCATCACTACATCTTCTCCCTTTGTTACGGTTTACATCAAGAATGACCTCTAAAACTCCCATGTGCTCAGAGGCAAGGCATTGTGGAAGGTGACTGGACCATAATGGCTCTATAGCTGACTTGCGATGGACTCTGACTGGAGGTGAGTTACTGTGGGTGTGACCTGGAAGGGTCTTATCTCCCTCCCCAGTTCCTTCCTTCCTTTTGCTTCCTGGCCACCATGATATGCACAGATTTTCTGCCACTATGCCCCTCTGCCCTGCTGTTTCTGCCTTGGAGCCAGATGATCATGGACTACAACCACAAGGCAAAATGAACCTCTTTCTCCTTTAAATTGTGGGTATCAGGTGTTTTGTCTCAGTGATGAAAAGGAACTAAGACACCCTTCTCCCTTAATTACTGACACATCTGTTCCTCTACCTAGTCATTCGTGGAGAAACCGATAAATCATCCTTGGTTCTTTTTTCCTCCTACCCTTTAACCATGAAGATGCCAAGTCATTCACTGAAGCTTTTTAATTGCTCATCTAACCTCTCTATTATCCAACTATGTCTTCCCTAGACTGCCTTAATTAAAAGCCTCCTGATGCTTTCTCTAATTTCGTGGACCATAACCTTATCTGCGCATATAAATCAACTAGAGTGCTTTTAAAAATATCAATGTCTGGGACCTATTCCCAAAGGTTCTGATTTCATTGGTTTGTGGTACAGTCCCGGTACTAGCATTTTTTTTTAAAGCTCCCCCTAGTGATTCACCTGAGAATCGCTGATCTAATACTAGCGTAGTCTTCATCTATCTTCAATTGTCTGGCCAAAGAAGTCTTCTGAAGATGAAAATCTGGTCATCATCGTTACTAAATTCCCTTAGTTTCACTCTCCCTCATTGTTTTGAGGATACAATCAAATGCCCTGCCATATTGGAAGACCTTTAAAAAATGGCCTTTTCGTGGATTGGAATGTCTGTCGTGAAGCCTACATGGCAGCTTCACAGCCACATAGGTGTCCTCGGGTGGTACACTCTTCCTGTGCATGTCGCACGTGTCCCTGCTTTCTCTTTGTTTAGCATGCTCTCTATCTTTTTTCACTTTGCAGCATTCTGCTCTATTAGTCACTGGCATTAGTCATTGTTTTTCCCCTGGCCATTTTCTTGAATCTTTCCAAGGTATCCTGTGCTTTTCCTCACCAGTTTCTCAAGCAGCTTGGGTGTTCTTCCCTTACTTCTGAATGCACTGATTACACTATTCAGCCGCTGTCTATTTATGTCTGTCTTACCCATGAAAGGTGACAAGGAGAAATGCGTTTGCACATGTAGGTCCCGGCACAAGTTTGGCACATAGGAGAATATAAAGAAATGTGCTGGAAGGAAAGACCCAACTCTTAAGTCACTGACAAGAACTTAGCAACTACTGTGAAAGTAAAAATCATTTAGAAGTATGATACAGAAACCAAACAAACATATACTTTGAGTCAATGTTATGAAAACAAAGTACACGTTCAAATATTTTAAACTGACAGTTGGATTTCTGTACTAAAGTGGAAAGGAGAAAGTAAATTGATGAAGCACAGCCTCAACTCAATCTTTCAAATGTTTCTCCAGAAAAGAAAAGAAAAAAAAAAACTAGACTAAATATAAAGATCAATCAATTTGGGTTCATTTAGCATATATGCTGTTATTAAGACAAACACAGGAACAGTGATTATAAATACATCTTAGCTTAAATTACCAGCCAAAAAGCCAAAAAGGAAAACATGTGGAAGACTTGAGTTGCCATTCCTCGGCTCCATTTTGAGATATTTTTCATTTATTTAAGCCTTGGCATTCACAAATGTTATAGTAAATGTTGTAAGATATGGGGGATATAAAAGTAATGCTTTCCCTGTTCTAATGTTCCTGATTCAAATGAAAAAAATGGCATAATATGAAATATGCAAATAAACTTTGAAAATCCATATAGCAGCTCCTAAAATAGTACAGCAGCTTTAAATAAAATACTTGAGTATGGAAAACAAAAACATTCCACCTATGGTTCCCACTATTTCAATTTACCTTGGGTAAATCACAGCTGTATATCCAGAGAAGAAAAGCCCAGGAGAGAGACAATGCCCCAGTGAAACATATGGCTAAGAAATACAGGGACAGAACAGTATAATTGCCTTAATTTTAAAAAGGAAATCTTCTAAAGCAGACAGGATCCCCATAGTTAAAAAAATATACAGAAAAATTTTAAATGTGGTAATTCATGTGAAAAGTGCTTTGTAAACTACAAAGCTGTCAGCAAATGTAAGTCATTATTGCTATTTTCTTTAAAATGAAGTATAGAATAGCACTGTACCCATACGATTTGCAGCAAGAGAAAGGCTCTTTAAAAAATATATAAAACTGATGCTTTGTAACCCGAACAAAAAGACACAAAAACACTGCCAGAACTCGGTCTCAAGCAAGACCAGATACGTTTCTAAGTTCTTATAAATCAAGCCATTTCATCACCCAATACTAATTTGTCTTTATATATTTAGTCATCTATTTGTTCTTTTCTTTATTCATCACAAACTTTCCCTTGAAAGTCTAGTATATACTTGAGATTTTAAGAATGTGTACAAAACTTAAAGCTGCATAATGAGTAATAAGCATTCTATTAATAATAATATACTTCTTCTACAAGTAAATATTCTATAAGTATACTATTCAGCTTAGTATTCACATACATTGAAATTATTCTCTTTGTCTATGTCTTTAAGATATGATCCGCTTATTTGAATGCAGCGTTAAATAAAGAAAAGCTAAGAGGGGATTTCCATAGCTCCCAGGGGCCTTGTGAGTTATGGTAAGGACTCTGATCTTCATGCTGAGTGGAATGGGAATCCACTGAAAGGTTTTAAACCAGAGAGTGACACCATCTAATCTGGGTTTGAAAAGATTAGTCATGTTGCTAACTGGAGAGTAGACTGGAGGGGGAGACAAGAAAAAAAAAAGCAGAGTAAGACATTAGGAGTTCAGACATAGTCTGATGGTGAGTGGTAAATGGAAAGGATAGATCAGAAAGATGAAATGCACAGGACTTTGCTTACTCTCCGTCCTCTGCCTAGAATGCCCTGCTTGGTCCATGACAGGTGCTTCATGGATACCTTTGATATGGGAAGTGCGAGGGGCTATAAAACCTTGCAACTTATCCCCTTGCTGCAGGAAACAAATGCTACTAATTGACTGTGACCATTATTTTTAAATAAAGTACGCCTATGTCATTGTCCCCCTTCCGGGACACAAGCTGTACGTAATGTCTGCAGATTCTTTGCTTACAGCCTCTTTGTAGGGAAATCTTAGTTATTTTTTAGCTTGCCTTACGATGTACTTCTAGATAAATAAGACAAAATTGGCCCTTTTTGATAACAGAATGTTCTGAAAAATATGGCTGTTGGCAATCAACATGGTCTCACAATTTCATGTTGAATGTAAGGTTATAATTACCTCCAAGAGGAAGAGTAATGCAGACAATTTGCCAGATGGAAAAGATAAAGCAGGTGAGAGGTCAGAGGAATCGATTTGAGAGCTGCCTTTTGTATAGTGATGATTACTGAAGCCCTGAGTAGAAGGGACAAAGGGAAAGCCGCAGGTATGATCTGGGCAGAGGGAGATTAAAAGCAGGAAACTGAAATGAGAAATTCAGGAAGGTTAGATTTTTTCCTGTATTCAAGGCAGAAACTCTCGAGATGGAGCGTGAGAGCTGGGCCCTGGACCAGGCAAAGTGAATCTCTGGGGTGGTATTAATACTTGAGCAAAGTGCCACAACGGGCCACAAGATGACTGAATTTGAAGATTTTATTTGTTGGCTAGGCAGGTCATAACATGAATCTGTTTCTAGTCACTCCTAATTTATACTCACAGATTACTGAGAAGTGCATCTTTACCTATGAAGTCTTGACACTTTTCTTTGCCCTAAACCTTGCCATCTTTTCTGCTTTTCTACCACTTTTACCAAAACCACTCAGGTTCTCTCTTTCAGTATACAAGAGCCCATCAACATTCTCCTCGATTAGATCAGACTTGCTAGTTTTCTTATATTCCCCGGTCAATTTGAAAGCACTTACCTGTTACATGTAACTAGCACCAATGATAAGTTCCATCTCAAAACAAGTGTAGCTTTACATTAGTCACTGTAGCAACGTTGGCTGCAATAACAAGGATACTAGTGTGGTTTTCTCTAGGTTGGGTGAAATTACTGCATTAGAGAGAGATGTGCTGCAAAGCAGAGGAAAGTACATATACTGACTAATATGCCAGCAGTAAACATTTATGGAGTCTTTCAATTCAAATGGAGTTTAAGGTAACAGCTTTTTCCTCACACATTGTTATACATGCAGATAAAGTGCGTTAAGTTTCCTCAAGATGGGCATCAGCTACAAGTTCAGAACAAAATTACTATACTTGTTTCCCACAAAAGCGATCTGATATGAACCTTCCAAGATGCAGGTCGCAATGGTATTACTGACCTAATCTCACTGCTGTTTTTTTATTCTTTTTTTCCTCTACTAAATCTCTGTCTCTTGCTGTTTAATAAGCTAGCTGTTATTTGGAACCAAATGAAAGGATTTTTTTCTTCGGTCCAAACCTTCCTAAATAGCCTGTTCATTATTCTATTCGCTTTGAACATTTTTTTTAAAAAACAAAGCTAAAATAGCTAATGTGAGAGGTTCATGAAAATCTCCATTCAGGACATCATCATCCTAATTGGTTTATAACCTGCTGTGCTGAATAGTTCTTGCACTCATCCTATTTTGTTTTTTACCTTAAAAATGAAATTTTTTGCGTGGTGAAAACTAACCAACAATGATAAAAGCATAAAAAACAGCTTCAACATTGACCCTAGAATCTTCAGAGGCCTTTGTTTAATTGTCTGAATGGAAAATTATCTCCAAGGTACCATGTGTTTTGCAGATTTTTGGCTCACATTTTAATAACCACAATGGAACTATGAATTCAGGAGGCTAAGCTCACACTCCTGTTAATCCTATGTGAAAGAAAAATTACAGAAATAGACAATGATTAAGAGACCTATAGAGAAGTAAACAGAATGAAAGATAAGAAAATAAAGGTCAAGAAGAAAAATAAGGAAGAAGTCACTTTCATGAAAGTTGTATTGAATTGTGTTCAAATTTTTACGTTCTTGGTGGAAGAAACCAAAAGGTAAACCCTTGATTTATAAGCATGTAAAAGTGTTCTGTCATTAGCATTATTCCTAAAAATAAGTAGATGTTTTGTTTCGGGTGTCTGAAACAAATGGAATAACATTAAGTAGGTATGTTTACACACTTTCAAACACCTGGGCTCTATTTAAAAACATACGTACTTTGTTTTTACCCCAAACTTACTAAATCAGAATCTGCTGGCTCTTACACAGCATGTGCATTCTCGGTGTGTAATTGTGCCCCACAGGGGTGGAAAGATATTCCAGATGGGCAAAAATTTTCAGATATTTTTAAGGGTTACAATGATGTATGACCCACCAAAGGGCTAAAATACATGAGCAGATATAGAATGTATCGGTGTTATTAAAGTTTCATGTAAGGTTGATTAGGAAAAATATCTAAAACATCTTTTTAGGAAATAATGATGAAAAACACGCTCAGAAACACTTCATGTAATATATTTTCGACCTTTTTCTGAATACAAAATTAATACTTCTGTGTGGGATTGGGACGATATAAATGAGTAGAAAGGAAAAAAATTAAGTTCACAGAAATCCTACCAGTGATAGTTGTTAAATATTTTAATTATAAATTGTTTTGCTTGTGCTATTTTTTATAATGTTGGGGTCATATGGCATAAATAATTATGTTCCTACATTTTTCCTTAGCATCAATATTGCATCCATTCTCTATGCTATTAAATAATATTTGAAGCTACCTGCAATAAACATTGCAAGATCTAGTGATAGGTCTAAACCACTTTTGTTCTGCAGTGTTGGGGATAGAACTCAGGCCTTGTTTAAGGTAGACAAGTGCTCTTACCAGTGAACTATAACCTCAGCCCATAAACCAACCTTTAATAGATACCTTCAAAAATTAAGTAACTTCCTGGTATTGGTATTATAAAGTATACATTTTAGGTTATTAATCATTTTCCCGCGATAACAATCAGATTATAAATTTAAATGATACATACTGAAGTGCGCAGTGACCAAATTCCTTTTGCAATTTCCACCTCTGCTCAAACAAGGCTGTTTCATCTCTTTCCCTATTTTTATCTTTCTATTCTTTCTCTATTGGTCTCGCTTTATTTTGAGGAGATTTTTTTCAAGTCACTCATTCTGGCGTGCCTGTATGGGAGCCACATCCTTACCTCTGCGGTCCTAAAGGGCTGGCAAACCAAGCAATGAATGCACAATGCAAAGAGCTTGGGCCTACTACCTAAGAACTGGGTCTTCGGTGAGGGGATGCTTTTTATTTTCACATAAATCACACTTGATTCTTGATTCTTCGTGTTGTATTATTACAGGGCAGTGGTGGCAAACCTTTCAGAGCTTTCAGGGTGATAATACTTGTTCTTGCATGTGAATATCATTCCTAAATTAATCCAGAGAAAAGTATGAAAGAATGAGAAAAATATAAGCCTTTTCCTCTATTTACCTGGGTCAGGAATTGGCTATTATTGCAGAGCTGAGTTTGTGTGTATGTGAAACATCTTACTTCATTGGAGCTCATTGTGCTATTTTTAGTTGACAGAGTTCTTTACATTTTGAACTATATTTTAAAGAGCATATTTATTTCTTTATAGTTTTAAATAATACATCTCTATTTATATGCACACATATTTCTATAATATGTTTATTTTAATTTCTATGCAATTTTGTCTTTTCCTTCCCCTGTCTCCCATCTCTGTCCCTCTGCCTGTGTGTGTGTGTGTGTGTGTGTGTGTGTGTAATTCTTTTTCCCTTGAACTCCTGGAGATTGAATGCAGGGATTGCTGAACTGTATCACTAGCCCTTTTTATTTCTTATTTTGAGACTGAGTTTTGCTAGTCTGGAACTTGCAGTCTTTATGGCTCACCTTCTTGATATGCTGGGATTATATGCGCAATTGTGCCCAGACCACTAGATCTCTTTAGAATTGCTTTATATGTACATGCGCTAGAAAACTCTGAATTCTATGATTTCAGAAATATAGCAAAATATTTTCTTCTGAAATTAAAATTAGGAAAAAAACCCGTGGTGGACAGTATTAGCTATCTGCCTAAATTGACTGGCTGAGCCTCACGCAACCTGGAGAAGCTCTTAAAATGCTAGAATCCCAGGGCCTTCTTGTATCCCTATTATGTCAGACTTTCTGGTGGTGAGGCAGAAAGAGGAGTTCTGTCAGGGTTTTGCGGTGATGTCAGCCAGGCCAATCAAAGAAGTAATGGCTAGCAATGTAATACAATTTTTCCAAACATTAACTTATACTAATATATTTGAGTTTTACACTGCTTTTTAATAGGTAACAGGGGGAAAGGGAAGATGCTACGGTTTATATTTACACGTCCCCTAAGAGCCTCATGTGCCCACAGGCAGGGCTATTGAAGAGGGATTGGATTACGGAGGCTTTAGAGCTGTCATGTTGTTAGGAGGTGGGGTCAGAAGAGGCAAGTCGCTGGGGGCATGACCCAGAAGGTTCTGTCTCCCTTCCCAGCTTCTCCCTTCTCTCTCTGCTTCCCTGATGCCATGAGGTGAGCAGTGTTTCCTCTGCCATGGTCTTCTGCCACGTCGCACTGCCTTGGAGACAGCAGGCTATGGGCTGAAACCTCTATGAACTGTGAGCTGAGATTAATCTTTCCTCCTTTAGGTTGTGGCTGTCAGGTATTGTGTCTCAGTGACCAGAAAGTGACTAAGACAGAAGGTTGAACTGTATGTGATGATGAGGGTGGCCTGTTCTGTGAAATCTAAAAGGAAAACCAGAGAATAAGCATTTTCTTTTATGTCTTTGATATCATCTGTGATAAATGATCTATTTCTTTAGAACAATAAAGATGGGCAGTTTATCTAGTCTTACTTGATGAACCATTCTTTAATAATGCTTTATTATCATTTTTCCAATTTTATGGTCATCATTAAACTTTGCAATCCATACTCTGGTCTTAGGCATATTCTTCTTGGGAGAGGGCATTCTGAGTAAATTATCAGTAATGATTTTCTTGGCAGTAATATACAGTGTTGTAACATATAATGGGCGATCAAAATATATGGTAAAGTTTAAAATAAAAAAATACAGGAAAAGACATATTGTAATTCATCTCCTTCAAAAATACTACCCTTAAGCAGTCTTATGCCATCATCCTTGCCACTTTCTGAAACAGTTCTCGAAGTTCTCTTTCATGTGTTTAAGCAGTCTGATCAAAAATATGGTGAATACCGTTGCTAAGTACCATCCAAACAGAAAGGCAAGCTTATAAAAACATTATGCTATGTCCTTATCCACCTTGTTCACTGGATCTGGCACCGTGTGACTTCTGGCTCTTCCCCAAAATTAAAATGACCACGCAAGTTAAACATTATGAATCAATCCAAGACACTGAGGAAGCCACAACAGTGCAACTAAAGAACACTCAGGAAAGAGGACTTCCAGAACTGCTTCAGAAAGTGGTAAGAACAATGGGACAATGTATTTTCTAAGTGAGGAGAAGTATTTTGAGGGGGACTAACGGCAATACGTCTTTTACTGTAATAAGTTTTTATGAAACTTAAATATTCACCGTAGTTTTCAATCATACCTCATTAGTTCGAGTTTATCAGTTCTTCTTCCAAATACAGTGTCTTCTGAAATTGTGCAGCATGATTCAGTCCACCAGAGCCTGATCCTAAAATGTTGGTCAAAGCTGAGGACCAGACACTAGATCTATGATAATACTGCTTACACTATGAACATTATCAAGGATCTCCTTACAAAATTCTTGCTAACATGATTTATGTCATCACATTTTAAAAAATCATACATCTGATAATGACAAATGAATATATACCTCAATAAAAAAATATGAGATCAATTCTAAATCCAAGTGACACATGATCACTTTTTCTTTGATTATACCTACATTCTAAACTTTCAATCTAATTAGCATTAAGCACTAAAGTATTAAGAATAATATTTCATTAAGAATAATTACAAATAAGGCATTAAGAATTAATAAATCTTGACCACTGGTAAGTCACATTTAACATAAAATCCTAGTTGACTGGCTGTATTTCAAGAAATCATTTTTTAAACACACCCTTTTTTGGGGGGTTGGCACTGGGGACCAAACTCAGGGCCTCCACTGAGCTAAATCCCCAACCCCTAAACTGTGCCCTTTTTATATCTTTATAAGGTTCTAGAATTTATTTCTGTTGTTTTCAAAATGTTTCCTCAGTAGAATTTAGTAACATTCATATCCACTTAAAACAATCACTAGTTAAGTATAAATTGGCTTCCAAAATCAATCTGAAAACATGCTGTAGGAATATACATCTGCTAAAAGATGGTTTCCTCTTTTATCATCCCTCTCCCATCTAAAAGTTATTAAGGAAGAGTCTGTTGCTATGGAAACACTCAATTTGGCACCATCTGTATTCAAAATTCAATTGCTGCAAGCCTTCAGCCAATCTCCGGTTTTTAATTGGCAGGCCTTCCCAGAATGCTTCACAAATCCTTTTTTAGGACGCCAATCCATAAAGCATATCACAAGACTATAAAGAATCATGAAGGTTCACAATGCAAGCCTCACTCTATTATCTCAATATCATACTTGTGAAGTATCAAAGAATTAGGTCTTTTGATAATTACTTGGCATGGGCTTAATGTCCAAAATTTATTGCCACGTTATTTTTTTCTGCCTAACGGATTTCACATGTAAAGAAAATACTCATTTTAAAAGTAACTTACATATTTGGAAGATGCTAAAAAAGAGTCCCAGTGGGAAAGTGATTGAAATGCACAGTTCAGAATAGAAAACAAATACAGGAAATAGTTAAGAACACATATTTTGTTATCAGTCAAACTGACTTCAAATACTAATTGGGACACCTAGCTATTTTACCTAATTTTTCTACATTTCATTTTTCTCATCCATAAAAGATTATGAGAATTGTGAAGTACGTATTTGGAGGAATGTACATACTTTATATACACTATAATGGCATTTGAAAATTTGGTAATCCATATGGTATGAAAGAACATCCCCCCCGGAATGTCAAGTGTCTGTGCATAAGCTTTGTAAAATTCGTAGAAGAAAGAGTTAAACAAGACTGGACTTGTCTGGAAAATTCTTTTTAAATAAAGGAAGGATATGGCTGAATCTTAAAGAAGTATAAATATGCTCCAGGCAAGAAAATGCCAAAACAATGTATGCATAGTTGTGAGTCTGATCATGTTTTTATGTGTTAGAGAAGTAATTTGCCATAAATGAGCATTATTTGTGTTCTTGTGGGAGACTCTGTCAAGCTACCATATTATAAGTGTCCTATGTGAACAGAACCCCATAGCTAAGTATAATTGGAATGTCACCCTCTGGAGTCCTGCTAGGCAGCAAGCTCGGTCCACCAGCACCATCATCAGCCTTAAGAAGCAACATTCCAGCTACACTTACTGCTTTTAGGTTAGAACACACTCTCAGAAACTCGAGTTTTCAACAAATTGCCAATTTTGCTATATAGATTTTAATCTATCCACTTAATCTATTTCAGTGACAATGAATTGTAGTATTTTGCCTCTACTAAAAACTGAAGGTTGCCTTCATGTGCATCCTAATGTAAATTCCTTTATAGTTTTCCACTCCTTTTTTCAAATCTGCAGAATATACAAATTGGATGATGAATAATCAGGACTTGCAACATGTAAGCAGCAAGACAACTTCATCTGCTTTCATCTCTCCCTTTGAATTAGCTCAAGGGGTAGTGCTTCCTCTGCTTGGGGTGAGAAGGCAGACAAGTTTCGTGCCTTTTCTGGTAATCATACGTCTTGGCAAGCATTTTGAGACAGTAAGAGGGGCTGGGGATTTAGCCCAGTGGTTAGAGTGCTTGCCTTGCAAGCACAAGGCCCTGAGTTCGATTCCCAGCACTGCCCCCCACCCCGAAAAAAGATAGTAAGAGTAGAATGCCCATCCAATACTTTAATAATTTGAAACCAACTTACATGTAAAACTTCTCCTCCAAACAGAAGAGGATGCAATTTATCAACTTAAGTAGTGGGTACGGTAGGCTTTCCTGCTGTCTAACTAGTCTTGCCCTGTTCACGAGCTGCTGTTTCTTGCTTTCACAGGGTTGAATGGGAACAGAGGGCCGAATGGGAGGGGTGCAGAAAATTCTCATTAGATTCAGTACCGTCACTGTCAGAATGGGGACTTTGTGCTTTCTGAAGCTGGCTCATGTTAAATATCACTTGAGAAAGTTAACAGAGCTAAAATGTACTCCCCTTCTACCTTCAAGATCCAGTTTAATTCACTTCTTCCATGGTGTGTTATATGCTTGCTTCAACAGAAAGTCAACACGAACTCATTCTGAATTTGTACTGAGCACTGGTCTGGGCTCTGCGATGATACCAAACACACGCCATCCCTGCCCACATGCAGTCATAGCTCTTTCTCCTTTGCACTTCCATTTTTCTTTGGTTAGTACTAAAGTTGCTTTCTATACACATCTGTCTCCTCCTAGACCAGCGATTCCTTTACAAAATGATTCACATTTTATTCACTTTCATATATCTCTCTCTTGCAATGGTCATTCAGTAATTATTATAAAGTGAAGCAATGAACAATGAATAAATGGATGGATACATAGAGGGTTGAATGGATAAAGGGATAAAAACCATAAGCCTATGTTATATATAAGATATTGCTCATAGTTCTCCTGTACCACATATATTTCATCTAATATATTAATTTCACTTATTCTACCTAATAATAAACATCTATATCAGTTTTCTTGGAATACTATTTAATTCGCAGTAAAATATCTCATAAAGTATAAATATATAACCAATGTGTGATGAATACATACGTGAAAGAAAATTTCAGGGTATTAATTTTGTATTTTTCCTTCCTATGACTTAAATATTAATGTAAATTATTAAGTACAAATAATGTTTTAAGTTGGATGTGATGGCTCATGCCTGTAATCCCAGCACTCAAGGAGGCTGACAGGTAGATTCCAAGATCCAGCCCAGCTTGCATAATTTAGCAACTTAGTGAGACCCTGCCTCAAAATAAAAAATAAAAAGGGGCTTGGGATATAGTTCAGTGGAAAAGCCCCTGGTTTCAATCCCCAGTTCTGCAGGAAAAGGATATTGTTTTTTTTTTTTTTACTCCAGATTAACTTCTTTGTGTAAATTAGATCCTTACTAAAGAGTTGCAGACTTACATATTTATAAAAGAACATCATCAGTACCAATACATGTTCTTGGTAAATAAAATTAAAAAAAATTAAAAAAAGAACACCATCAGTTTTGTAAGTCTGTTTCTTTCTGAAAAGGGTTAGTCTTTAATTTTCCTCCTCAAGCTTAAAGGTGAAAATTATTTTACTAAGCATTTAATGATTGTTTTCTAGGTATTATTCTTTTTTTTTCCATTTACCAAGAACATATATTGGTACACTGTAGATATACATAATGATCACATTCATTATAGTTAATTTGTATCTCTACATGATATATCTTGGTTCTCCCCCTCCCCACCCCTCCTTTCCACTCCCCTCCCCTTATTTACAATAGCTTTATTTACATTTTTTCATTTTCTTTTTCCTTTCTTTGCTCTTTCCCTTCCTTCTTTTCCCCTTCCTCTCTAGTTCCCCTCCCCTTTGAATATGATCTTTCTTTTACATAGTATCTATTATACCTCTTTGTCCTTATTTGCACTTATAGTTTCTCATATCAGAGAAAAGATTCAATATGTACCCATGTGTATCTGGTTTATTTCACTTAAGAGTATGTTCTCAAGGTGAATCCATTTACCTATAAATGTCTCAAGTTTATCTTTTTTATGGCAGAGTATTATTCCATTGTGTAGAAAAACCACATCTTCTTTAGCCATTCACTAGTTGTTGGGCATTTGAGTTGTTTCCAAGATTTAGTTATTACAAATCATATTATTATAAACATAGTTGTGCATATATCATTGTGGTATGATGTTTTTAATTCTTCTGGAACGATACCCAGCAGAGGAATAGCTTGGTCAAATGGAATCTCTAGCTGTAGTTTTTTGAGGCATCTCCACACTGATTTCCACAGTGGCTGGATAAGCCTACATTCCCACCAACAGTGCAGGAGGGTTCCTTTTCCCCTGCAGCCCCGCCAGCATTTGTTATTTTCTGATTTCTTGATAATAGCTTTCTGGAGTGAGATGGAATCTTAGGGTTGTTTTGATTTGCATCTCACAAATGACTAGTGATGTTGAACACTTTTTCATGTATTTATTTGCCATTTGTATTTCTTCATCTGAGAAGTGTTTATTCATTTCAGATGCCCATTTTTTGATTGGGTCTTTAAATTTGGGGGTTCTGACTTTTTTGTGCTTTTTATGTATTCTACATGTTAGACCTTTGTCTGAGGGACAGCTGGCAAAACTTTTTTCCCACTCTGTGGATTGTCACCTCGCTCTATTGGTGAATTCTTTTGCTGTGCAAAAGCCTTTTAATAGAATGTGGTCCCAAGTGTTATTTCCTGTGCAGTCTGGGTTCTGTTCATAAATTTTTTTCCAACCACTATGTCTTTGAGAGTTCTTCCTATTCTATTCTCCAGTAGATTTAGTGTTTCTGTTTTAATGTTCATATCTCTGATCCACTTTGATTTTAGTTTAGTACATGGTGAGAGACTTGTATCTAGCTTTAGTTTTCAGCATGTGGCCAGCCAATTTTTCCAGCACCATTTGTTAAAGAGGCTCTTTCTTCCAGTGAGAGTGTTTGGCTGCTTTGTCGAAGAGGAGGTATTTGAGTGTGTTTGGAGTTGTTTCTGCATCTTCTAACCTGTTACACTGATCCTCGGGTCTGTCTTTTTGCCAGTATCTTGGTACTACTTTTAATCTGGATTCTTTAAGGGATGTTGTCTACCTTTAGTTGCTTACTAGTGATATAATACAGAAACTTGTAATTGTCACTATTGTACATATTGAAGAATTTATTATATTTTGAATTAAATTCACTAAACCATGTGAGCATAATTTCATGTTCTTTTATTATTAGCATAGTGCCTGTGATGCCAGGAATCTAATTTTTAAATGAAATTACTAGTCCAGTTACTTTAGCATACTATAATTGGCTAAATTTTTATTAATTTTTATTTCAAATTGGCATTATTTAGTTAAGATCCTCTTTGTTTGCATTTCTCAAGGCTGCCAATTTTGATGCTGAAAAAGCAACTTGGTATTCGACAATTATCTGAACTAGACAGTTGATAAGCCAGTCAGTTCACAGGACAGAATTTTTAATTAGGAATTTGGCTCCTATATTTGTGAAAAAGATCTATTATGTAATCTTTACATCAGAAATGTTTAAAGTGTACTGAATATCTATGTAAGTTGGTATATATATTTAGAATCAGGACACAAAAATAACAACGTGATACCATTTAATTAAAATAAACTATATTAACACGGTTAAAATAAGTAACTCCCAAGTGACTATCCCGGATTTTGGCATTTACTGATGCAATGTAAAGTGGTCAGTCCAGTTGCTTTAAGTCCTAAAATATATAAAAGACATTACCTACCTAATGAAGTGTAAAGCCAGTGAATGTAATAATTTTAATGGCCACAGCACAGCTTGTTAGCTGCCACACATTGATATTTGTTTTACTACTCCTGGGGATAACAGGTTTCTTAATGTATACTGCTTTCTTATACAATATTCACTTCTTTATAATATTCACTTACAGTATTTTAATGATACTCACTTTCTCATTTTGTCTTTAAATTACAACTTCTCCTGATTTGAGTTCTCTCAGTCCTTTTAATGGACAGTGTGATAAAAAGAAAAATAAATTTTCATTAGGATATTTCTACTTTCAAGATTGTGACTGGTGAGACATTGAGCTTCTCAAGATTAAGAAATCTCTATTTACATTCATTCCCATTTTGTTCAAATCAGAAGAGCCTCCAAAAGTGAACCAAAGAATATTTCAACTGGCCTAGCAGATTGTATTGTGCAGGGAAAATGTAGGGAACAGATGAAGGTGTTTGTTAGACCTGTTTATAAAAAATTGTATTAGAAAGACTCTCAGCCCTTAAGATTAAAACTTCAGGTACCATTTCAAAGTCTGGGTGTGTTTGCTTTGGGTTTTATTTGTTTTGTTTTTGGTTTGCTTCTTAAGCTAATTCTTTCTAATCATGACTCATGGTCATGGAGCAGTGACAGCAGCGTGTAACTGCTGGGTACAACAGTCCATTCAATCAGTATTTATGGCGTGCCTCTTATTTTCAGAACACGTCTGATTTACAGGAATTCACAAGGAGTAACAGTTTGAAGTTTATGGTTTTACTCAGGGTGATGAAACACACCACATGGAGACACAAAACACTTGCAATTCCTAACCTCTGGCACTTGGTAGTTTACAAAGTTGGCAACATAAGAGAGTGGCTCTCCCCGCCTTCATATCTCTAGCTAAACTGCCAGTTCTTGTACGTTTATTGGAAGGGTCTTTGGTTTTTGTTGATTATTTTTTCCATATGTTAGCTTCTTATCCTCCTAAAATGGTTTAAATGTGACTTCACTTAAAAGCATATACATCAGGGGCTGGGGATTTAGCTCAGTGGTTAGAGTGCTTGCCTTGCAAGCGCAACGCCCTGAGTTCAATTCCCAGCACCAAAAAAGCATATACATCAGTCCCTCTAAGAATCTTTAAATCCAGTGAGTCAATAAATTCCCAATATATTAAATTTAATGAACATGAATGATCACAAGTTGATACTTTATATAAACATACCAGTAGTGTATGTAAAATTTTTATGTAAAAGATGTATAACTCTATACACGTAAGAATACATATATATTTGTATTCATATGTAGTTTGACTTTGGACTTTTTGACCTTACAATGGTGGAAAAGCAGCACACCAACCATACTTTGAATTTTGACACTTGCCTGGCTAGTGACGTGATACACTACTCTCTTTCTATGCTTGGCAGTGGTGGCTTCTAGTGAGTTGCACAATCAGTGGGATCAATACCCGATATTCTACTGTGCGCCGCGTCACTAAGGGAGGAAGTCTGGGAGGTTAGGTGTGTTCGATGCACTTGATGGTATTTTCAATTTAAAATGAGTTTATCAAAAGGCAGCTCCACTTTGTTGGGGAGCATTCATCTACCAATCAATCTACCTATCTATTTAAACCTTCAGTAACTATCAAAATGCGGTCTCTTTTGAGAGTGGATTTGGAGCATGTTCCACACAATTAACACACAGTTTTAGAATCAAAATATTTGGATTAAATCCTGGTTCTACTATTTACAATCTGTTGGACCCTGAGAAAGGTATTAACATCTTTGATCCTTGGTTCCCTCATTTTTTAATAAGGACAAGACCTACCTTAGGGACTGTTGTGAAAATCAAACTGAGTTAAATATGTATTAGAGTTCTTTGTGCAAATTGTAAAGAATAGAACACAAATTTAAAGTATTATTCTAGAAGATATTTTAGAGCCTGAATAAACTATATTTTATTTATTCCATAAATAAGTGAAAATTGTGACAGCTCCAAATTATCTGAAATGTTTCATATTCTGGAGTTTCCCAGGACACTGTTTTTTCTTGTTTCTTGCCATGCCGGGGTTGGAAGCCAGGGCTTCATGCATACCAGGCAAGTGCTCTACCAAATGAGCTATATCCCAAGCTGGGATATGTTTTGAGCTAGTTACTGAGGGGAAACAAAGGCATTTTGATTGCCCTACAAGATGCTAAAACATGCCCTATTCTATGTATTACCATGTGCCCCAAGATAGGTTTGCGTGGTGCCCAACACTGATACGTACACCTTGCCATTCTATAATGCTGAGCAATTTATAAATTCTTGTCATAAATAAGTTAATTTCCCATTTTACAGCCCAACAGGATTATGCCTTCCTCTTTTCGCGGTTTCTACAACATGTAAGACTAAACCAAACACGTCACGAGGAGCAGGCAAAAGACACTCGAAAAGGCCAACACGAGTCTATATATTTCTATGTTGTTTCTATTACCTTACTGTTCTGCAAAATTATGCTTGATGTTCATTTTCAGGTTGACCAGATTTTATCAATTCATGACAGTTTTCCTTTTAATTACAGAGAGAGGTTTTCCTCTCATTCTTATTCTGTGCATTTGGGATTCAATTTCATCTTTTCAAACTTTCTATTGTTTGATATCACATTACTGATAACAAGTGAACTCGGCTAGCGTGCCTCCCTGCCTTGCCTTTCCTCCCCCACATACGTCTGTGTTTTGATGAGAGCCAGCTGTGGCCCAAGGCGACAGTTCTACGGGTCCCCATAGGAAAGGGAAAATACAACTCCAGTGGTCAGGTTTACTATTTCTCTCTCTGCCCTACAGACTTTGTAGGTGGCTCTTAATGGCTTCATTCTTGCAACTTAGAGATGGTAATAAACCCAAAGACACAGTAGCTGGATACCTTGAAAATAGATTATTATGTCAAAATATTTTTGTTTTATCTTAATATTGAAACCCCACCAAAAAGCATTTCATTCATTCAGAAAATCTTGGTGGAGCACATATATTTTCCAAGGCCTGAAACTGGAATTTAAAAGAAGTAACATTTTCGGGGAAGACAAACTTCTTGAGCAAGAACTAAAACTTCTATATATAGACATAGGAACTTTCCAATCTTGATGCAGCCATTTTCTAGATATGGAAAAATCTCACAATTATAGCGGGGCACTATCATGATGGACCCCTAGAAAGCTGAGTGGAGCTCTCAGTTGTAAGTAGAGCTGATGGTTCTTGATTGAATGTTGGTGTCTACTCAAAATGCATATGAAGTACTAAGCCCGATGTGGCAGTATTTGGAAGCTGGACCTTTGGGAGATAACGAGGTTTAGATGAGGCAATGGGCTTGCGGACCCATGATGAGAGAGGACGAAGACTCTCTCATTGTTTTTCTCCACGACACTTCATTCCTCCCCATACCTTGTCTCTCTGTATAAAACACACACACATGTCCTATTGGTTCTGTCTCTCCAGAGAATGCCGACCTATTACACTCACTGTTCCCAGCAAGTAACATGGGAAGAAAGTATCTATAACAGTAAGAAGAAGAAGATATATGTGTAGAGAAACTTATTTTTGTAGTAGGATTGAGCAAGTAATGTTTTGTTTGACCCCCTAGTAGGCCACGAAGGTCCCTGAGACTCAAATTTACTTTTTGAGTTGCTTTTTTGAGAAACTTTAAGCACTTATAAAACTGATATTTTTTGGCTTTTATTCTTCCCCAGAGATCCACCAAACAACAAAGAGATTTCATCCATTTTTAAAATAAAGTTCGTTTTATATTTCCAATCATCATATAGGTCCACTGAATTTCTTTGTAAGCCTAATAATATTTATCCTGTAGTTTCCTTATTTATTGTGCAAAATAGTGTATCCTTTTCAAGAAGGTGTAAACAAAGATTAGATATACCATCTGCTAAAGCTTGGATCTTAAATGTCCCCCCACAGTCCACTTGGTTGTGATTTGTTCCCCAGAGTGACACTGTCGGGAGGTGGTGGAAATATTCAGAGCTGGTGGTGCCTAGTGAAAGGGCTTCCAGTCATTATGAGACTGTGGGGCCCTGGCATATCCCTGTTTGTCTATCTCTTGCTCTGTCTCTCACATGCACACACCCTACCCACGTTGTTACTTGTGCTCTGCCACATGCTCTCTGCGATGATGTGCTGCCTGGCCACAGACCCAGAGCAACAGAACCAGCTAATGATGGGCTGAAACTTGCGAAACTGTCAGCCAAAATAAACTTTTTCTGTTTTCAGGTTGATTATCTCAGGTATCTGTTATAGTAACAGAAAACTGGCAAACACATCCATCTTTGAAGGCTGCTTTTAGCTTTCATTTAACATGGCAGAAAATTTAGAAATTGTAATTTTTTTTGTCATGTTGTCAAAAAAATTGTCAGAGGAAGACACTCCATAATTACTAGACACAACAGAAAATACACATAAAAAGACAGCCAGCAGCATTCTAGACTCTGGGGATGAAGGTAAACATAATCATATAAGTGCAATCTTACAATGTGAGACTTTGGAAGACGATAATCTAAATGAGTTTTTTTCAAACACAAGCATTACCAAACAGTACATATGACATTTTAATCCAGTTAGTTATCAGTGGGAAGGACTTCAGCATACACTATTCGGCTACAAGAACTTGAACCATCCTGTTCTGCTAACAGATGTGGGGACCTACATCATTTATGATGTTTGTGCACCAACATTTACTTGCTACAAAGGAGTCTGTTGTATCTAAATTCTTGTCAAATACATAAAATTATTAGCCCTAGATGGCAAATGGTAATAGCTAGTTTTTCTGGCACACTAAGGATTGCACCAGCAATCTTTTCTATATAACAATCTTTCAGCCTCAGTGAAAGAGTTCCCATGCTTTCTTATTTTATTCCAAGTATCAGTAAGGACTAGGAAGATCATAAATTATTTGAATAGTTATCCAGTAATAGATACAGAAAACAAAACACAGTGTAACATCTCTGAATTCATTCTTCACTGTGCATATGTCTAAATGCACCTAAAACCTAAAAATGAGGAGGTTACATTTCTTCTTACTACATTTCTAAAATGTAAGCCAACCTCTAGGCTCTTCCATAGGTTCACTTTTCTTTTCACCTGGCACGCTTTACGTAAGCTGTCTATTTCAGGTAACTTCCAAATCAGTGTGTGGAAGTTACTGCACTCCTGTTATGTCCGCTTGTGTTTTCAACCATTTCTTTAACATCTTATTCTGGTCACCTTGTTACATCTTAGCCACATTATTTTGTATCCTACAATCAACCCCTTGCCCCGAGTTTGTCTCTAGTTATGACTTTACCATTGCCGAAGAACTTAATTTGAAATTCTTAGATGCAGGACGTCTCTCAGACCTTCAGTTGCATTCATGTAATCTATGTTAAAATTCTGTAACTTCTACCTGTATCAAGTATCACGATTTCAGTCCTTTTTCTTCCCTCCATTGCCACTGCTCCAGCTTGGGCTCTACTGCCTCCTTATTCATCTCATTGACTCATTCACTCCCTTTTCTGCCACAAAAGACATACACTTGTACAATCTCATCTCTGTACATTCATCTGCCATGCCACTGCTAACACAGGTCTACTCTGTATTCCCCTATCACCCCTTCCTCAAACATCCCTCCCTCGCTAGCGTCCACCTGCTTTTCCAAGTCCTACTCACAAGCAGACCCGATTTAACCTCCTCTTGGATGCATTACAGGAACCACTTGTTCCGATCTAATATCCTTTTCTCTTGTTCTCTCAACAGCCTATAATACTGCTCTACTGCAGTACTTATCCTAGTCTGCCTTGCCTGGACGTACCTGGCCATATACCCACAACTGATCGAAAGCTCTTTAAAGACAAAAACTGAATCTTATTCCTCTCTGTATTTCCTCCATCACCTCTGATATTAACTGGCACGGAGTAACATTCAAATGTTTGTTGAACTGAACTCAACTCTGGTTGCCGGCAGCATCCTGGTGGATGTAAATTTTGAGAGCTGCTTGTCACTAACAGGTTGACAGCAGGTGCTAGATGTCAAAGGAAAGAAATTTACATGGTTGGCTCCACTTCTTCTAAAATAAGCAACCCTCCAATAGACAATACGGGAGAGGAAGATGTTGGCTGGCAATTCATTAGCAACAGAGATTTTATAAAAATGTGAAGAACGACACGGCCTTTTTATTTTTCCATGAAGGATTTCATATATTTGGTTGCAGCAATGAATGATGGGTTGACAAAGCTCCTATAGAACTGTCAGTTAATTCGAAAATCCTGTGAGAGTATTTTTATTCTCACACAGCAGAACCTTCTCCCTTCCACAGCCCTATATACCGGACCTTCCAGTGATACAATGTGAATTCCTTTTCTTAAAATGTATAAGATGTCACCAAATTTTTCAAAGAATTCTGGACTGTTTCTAAAAAGCCTTAGATGAAAAATAATTTCACAAGAAACAACTCTTTCTTCAGATTTGGCATTCTGTTTAAGAAGATCTTCCCCTGCGTTAACTGTTTAAAAAGTCCATATAATACCCCTTTTATGTCCTCCAATATCCAGTTCCTCTGTACCAACTTAACTTCACCATGACAATATATGCCATTTAATGAGCATCTAGGATGTGCTACATAGTTATATAAGAAATATCATGTACTTTATCCTTCATAATCACTCTACAAGAATAAGTACAATTTTGAGCCGCCATATGACAGATGAGAGAGAGCCATGACAAAGAGTAATAAATCTACTAGGCCAAGGTCACAAAGCTAATACATTGGTGAATTCCACTAGTCCATAATCTACAACACATGTAAGAGATAATTTTATAATGAAACATTGAAAAAAAAGAAGATAGTAGTATATATAGGAACACCAAAAATTATATTCAGATTATGATAACTTGAGGTTAGTCCTAATATTTAAAGTTCTCAAATAAATACTCCTTCCTAGTTTTTGCCTAACATCTTTTTCCATTTGATGTGTCTGAGGCCTTGAAATCAGATAGATGTAGGTTTGAACGCAAGTCCTTCAACTACCTAAGACCTTAAACAAATTACTTAGGTTCTCTGAGCTTATTTCCTGTCTCTAAAATGATAACGGCAGTACCTGCCCTCCTACATTTATAATGAATTTTGAAAATGATATAACTCATATGAATTTCCTTTCTGACTCAAAGTCTCTTTAAAACCTTTGATGAATTCTACGTGTATATCGTACTCCATCTTTTCCAAAGCAATCTTCTCCCTTTGGTCTTTTGAACCCCCACTCCCACTCACCCTCCCCTGGGTTTGGTGGTGAAATAATCAAATTGCTACCAAAGAGCTCATGAAATGCTTTCCCACAAGGCATTCAAAGCACCCAATATTTGATATATTGTAATCAAAATAAGAACTAACATTCACTGAGCGTTTATTATGGCTCTGGTCTAAGTCCTTATTTAATTCTCCCAACCCTGGAGGTAAATACAAGTGATCCTACTTTATACAGGAGGAACCTGAGATCAGAACATTTATTGGGATTAGTCATTTGTTCCAGATCACAAAACTAAGTGGCCAGTCCAGGCAGCCTGCCTTCAAGACTCACATGTGCTACTACTATGTATCTTTAAAATGGCACTGGTGGGGGTAAGGGAAGGAAAGGATACAGTAGCAAGGTTCTCAAATACAAATGTCAGAAAACCCACATGTACTAATACTGTCTGTGAAATAAACAGAATAATCAAAAGAAAGCAGTTCTTTTTACCCATATCCTCCTCTGGGTGCTATGGCATTATGCTAGGAAGTACTAATGGACATGAACGAGAGTTTGGCATAATCCAGACACCTCTGAGGAGGCAAATTTAAATTGTTTTTAATTTTTTTCAGTCCCCTGACTCAGCCCTTTTACAGGAAAAACAAAACAAAACCAGAAATGGTTAAAAACCAAAGAAGCGAAGACAAACAAGAAATATGAACATCAGAAAACAGAGAATTATCATTTGAACGTATGTAGAATAAAATTTTCTTTTATGCCAGGATTATGACATGATTTTGATCAATATAATTACCCGAACAGAACCGGTATCATGGAAATAGTTTCATAGAGTAAAACAGTTGGGTATTTTGCAGACCCAATTATTTGAGTTTTAGCGTGACTATTACTAGTAAAGCAGAATTGCTTTTTTACTGGACTTTTCTCTTGACAGAATGTAATAACTATGTATAGATTTCCCAAACTGTTCAAAGCTATAAACTAGGATTTACGCAAAGGGGGAAAAGTTTCAATATGTACCCATATTAAATATTTTTTCTTTATTTAGCTGATTCCTTTTTAAGTATTTCAAGAAGTTTCAGGGCAATAAAAAGGGAAGAACAAAATTGTAACATGGGAAAATACAGTTTTATGAGCAAGTATTTCATTTCTGCCCTTCCCCTATAAGCCAAAGCTAGAGTAGAAAAATTCTACTTTGTACACTACTGAACCTTTATGAACACTGAATTTCCATCCCATTTCATAGATTTCAAATGGAGAGATACACTGAAACACAGCAGGGTTGGAAATGACACTGTTTAGATAAACATATCTTGTCAGAATTATCCTAGTACCAGCATTAGCAACTCCAGGCATATTTGGACCTAACATTCTAGCTTAGGTATTTAATAAGCAACATGCCATGTTTCAACAGACACTTGCTTTTAAGAAAATGATTCTTTGCACCATTTGGATTGTAATCTTTCCATTACCCTGCAAATATTCATAAAGGCATCAACCCTAAAAGATAAAAGCTTAGACACACAGAATTATTCAAACCACTGGATATTAGTAGAGAAATACAAAGTTGCCCTCTGGTCATACAATTGTAATCTACACCATGAAAAGAGTCAATGAAATATAAAAAAATTGTAAGAGATAATGGAAAGTACTTAGATAATGTTGAACAGATACTGTAAAATATATTAATGTTATTTTCCTTTTGGGGAAAAGTCCATTTTCATTAGCAAAATAACAAACAATTTCCTATATAGTATGTGGAGACTTGTATAAACCTTTTTGGCAAATTTTTGTATTGTTTAGGCAATAAACGGATCACTTACTTACATAATAGGAATTCAGCCTGTTACTGAGTAAACTGTTCATTAAGACTCACTGTTTTGGGCCCGTGGGTTGCAACCCGGTAGACACTTCTCATTGTTCCAGAGTTGGGGAGAGGGACACTCTGAACTATCAGTTAAACAACTGTCCCTGTTGGTCGTTACAGGCAGTTTTGCTCTTGCCAGGCTGCCTATAGAAACAACATGCTACAACTTTCATAGATCTACAGAGACCGACTAGTTTGTTTTCTTCTCTTTTTTTTCACAAAATCTGTTCTTCTTTTTCAGTTCAATATTGTCCAATATTTCCCCACTTCCCTACCAGTTAGATGTGGCTATGTGACAAGTTCCAGCCAACAGACTATGAATAAAATTAATTGTAATATACCATTTCGAGGTCTGGTTCATGACAAACTTTCATGAGCAATACTCATTTCTCCTCTGCTCACTAAATGCATAAATCAGATGTTCTAGGCACAAAAGACGTAAAAAGATTGGGTCTCAGAATATGACCAGAATAATTCCGGAATGTTTCAGAATAAAAAGTAAACTTCTACTGCAGCAAGCCATCAAGAGTTGGGAGCTAACTTGTTATCCTGTGGCTAGAGTTACTCAACTAATACATTAGCATATGTCCAAATTCATTACTTGAACAACAATAAAGAATTAAATTTTCAAAACTGAGATCATCTATTTTAATTAATAACCACTATAGTGAAAAAGGAAATGTCTTTTGGAATTGAATCAAAATATATAAAATTGTAGACCAAAAAAGTATTTAGTTCTAGTGATTAAGGTCATTCATTAAGTAGAGCAACAAAACAAAACAGGGAGCAATAAACATATTAAAAGGAACACAGACTTTCAAACCAGAAAGACTTTTATGAATTCCAAGTTCTGTTCCCCAGTTGTCTTTTAAATTTAAATAATTTTATTAACTGTTCATGGAAGCTGTTTACTAATCTATAAAGTGGACTCACAAGATTCTGCAGGGGGGCTTTCAGCTCTGAAACCCTCTACCACCTCATGATAGCGCTCTATCTTCTTTCTCTTCCATCTTTTCCCCCCAAATGAACTGTCTTTTGATTAAAAAAAGGGCGATTCTGTAAAGATTTGCTATACATACACATATACTCCACCTGTTCAAGGTACTCAAAAAAGTAGCTAGTATCACCAAGTATCTACCTTACACATGTAAGAACGACTAATAATATTTTTCCTTTATTAACGTTTTATTCTGGTTACTCCTCCTCTTCCTCCATCGTACTGGCAGCCAGACATTACGCCTCTACTTCCTTAAGGGTTAATGAAGCAGAAAGTAAATTACAAAGATATAGATACACAGACAAAAGCCTAGGTCATATATAAGATAAAACACATGGAAGAAAAAAAAAAAGATGGTTATAGGAAGGTTTTCCCCACTCCTGCAAAAGAAAAGATTTCTCTGGATGGGGAAAGGAAAAGAGGAGGTGGTACATGCAAAGTTAGACAATTCAACAGCGATGTGCATCCCTAGAGGGAAGGTAGGTGGAGAGAAGAGAGAAAGCCCAGGGAGATACCAGAGAACAGTTAGCAGAAGTGACTTGAGCCTCATTCATGAGGAGATTCTCTAAGAAAAATTGGATGGGAAGTAGTTTCATGTAGTCTCCTACCTCTCATCTTGATCCTATACACAACTACTAACAACTGCAGTCACTCTGAACCACTCTACAGCAAGAGGAAAAGGGAGGTGTGTCCGCCCTGGCACGGTACAATGAGTTGTGTTTTTTCCCCCGGTACTGGGGGGTTAAACCCAGAGCTTTCACACTGAGCTATATCCCCGGCCCATTCTTCATTGCTTATTTTGAGGCAGGTCTCACTAAGTTGCCCAGGCTTGACTTGAACTTGGAATCTTCTTGATGCAGCCTCCTAGAGTGCTGGGAATACAGGAGTGTGCCGCCATGCCCCACTTACTATGATTTTTATTATTACAAAATGTGTGGGGGGGGCGCGGGTCAAAGTAGCAGAGCGACATCCATATCACCAAGTGCCAGGACAGACAGGTCTGAAAGGTTCGGGAAGTGGTAGCCTGCTGAGACTAACAATGAAGAGCAGGATGGACAGACTGCCATCTCCATGGCTGCCAGTTCGAATAGACAACTAGTAACAGCCACACCCACCATGCCATGAATTGATGAAGAGTGTAGTTCCTTTATTCAGTGGAATTTATATTGTTACTGAAAGATAATGTTATCAGTTGGAAATCTTACTCAGCGTAATAGTTATCCTTTATAATTATTTCACACTCTTTATAAATGTGATGGGAGTATACTAATTTAAATTGTTACTGAAATTTTTCATGTATCTTGCCTTGAATTTCTCACGCCTGTTAAAAGACTTACTTCGTTCAGTAATGATTGTTCTAGCCTCTTGATTGCTGGTTTTGTTTTTCAAATTCTGGGCAGCAGTAATGAGTTCTTCCAATTGGGGGCGCCTCTGCTCCAAATCCTGGAGCGTTGCCTGAAAGGAAAAAATACCACTTAATATTGGGGTTCTCTGGCATTGTACATTCTTTGTATTTCTGTTATGTAATACAAAGTAAAGTGCAATTTTCAAACCAGCCAAAACACTTTTAGAAATAAAAAAGATGTTACTAGATATAAATCTCTACTGTGTAAGGCTTCAGAGAAAATAACTGAACAAGAAACGTTTTCACTCTTAGATACCAGAAAGTATTTCACTTGAAAATCTTGATTATAGTTTTCTTTCCCTTTTGTAGTTTTGTTTCCCTCAGATGGAGTAATTTCAGAGTACTTGGTTATACTTAAGCCATTATATAAGAAACGTAATTCTGAATTATGACACTGTATTTAAAAGAAAAAATAGTTATTTATACTTTAAGTCGCATGTTCTGTGATGTCAAAATTAAGGTGTATATTAATTTTAGAAACAGAGAAGTGATTTAAGAGATATTAGTTAACTTCGTTGTACCTGCGATTCCTTCACATGAAAGGGAGGTGAAATACTTGAGCGGTGCCAGGCTTTCCTCAAAGCTGCCTGCTCACAACAATCACCAAACTATTTCTCCATCCCAGGACTAATGAGTTAGTAGAGTGAAGTTCTCAGAATCTGCATTTTTAATAAATGCCCTACTTAACTTTTATGATTAGGCAATTCAGGAGAGCACCAAAGTAGATGCTTGTATTCATTTTCTTCTGTAGTATAAATGATTTTAATGCAGCTTTAGATAAAAATACCAGACAAAATAAAGCCAACAACAGCAATAAAACCAACAAGAAAGCCCTGTGTTCCTCAAGCATTCATCTTTTGCACTCGTCAGCTTAATCTCTCTACACTAAAAGGCCCAAATCCCAGAGATACTTAGCAAAAAAATTGTGAAAAATAACGTATCTATCTTGTTCTGGTTCTAAAACTGAATAAATCTTAACTAATAAATCTTAACTAGTAAAAATATTTACTCTTAACCACTAATGTGATAGATATTTTATACATTTTCTCATTTTTGAATTGTCTCAATAACCACAGTAATAACTCTGCCAGAAGTTCTGTTTGATTTTAAACAAGATGCTCTTCTACTACCAGAAGGCAATGAAAGTAATGGAAACGTGGCAGATATATTTATGAAACTTAGTTATCTGTTACGTCCTTTGACTCCTACTGATTTTCTATGGATTTTTGTCCTTGGAAAGGCCAAATTTTGATCATTCTAAAGTGTTTCTTTTGTGAAGAGATAGGGAGATAGGCTTTGTGATTTAAGCTCAATTGCTTTCGGTAATATTAAAATAACAGGAAAAACTTAACCAAATACTGTGCATCTATTTTGAGCAGCTTTTCCTCTTTGTATTGAAAAATTGGAGGGGCTAACTTTTAACAAATTTTCCACATTTATAAGCTGTGATTGCTCAGAAGAAAAATTCAATTTTCAGGTTTCTAACTTTTATGGTTTCTTTACACAAGAGTGTGTTTGAAATATGGAACAAATTGCTAAAGACAGCTATTGAAGTAAGTAGCATAAGTAAGTTAGAGAGTACTGAACAAATTTTAAAGTTGGAAGCATATAGTGGCAGACAGATTTTATAAAACAAGATGTTTTCCCGGGTTGGAATGTTACACTCTGGTCATCTGTGATGTAGCAAGCTGAAAAGTTGCTTTGGAACTACCTACTCTCAAATGTCCAGAAACATTCAATAAATTAAAAAAAAAAACAGATTTACCCAGAAACCTCAGCAAAGTAAACTATCTACCTCAAATTTAATACATAATTTTAAATACACCGGCCCAGCAAAGTATATGAATTCATTCATTCACTCATTCATTCACGCTAATAAATATTTTTCAAGTGCTATGTGTTGCTCTGGGGCTTTGAATGGAGCAGTGAACAAATGTATTTGCTATTGTGTATAATTCAAATGAAAACTATGTTTGTTATGTAAAATTATTATTCTTTGATTTTATATTAGTTCACACTCAAACAACCAACTAGTCTCTAGTTTTCACGTTTCGGTACTTTATTCAATGTTTGCTATACTTTTCTCTTTTCTTCTTTGAGGACTTCAAAGTTCATTTGAGAGGTATATTGTAAAAGTAACTTGATCAACTTTAATCGGAACCTTCCCAGACTCTAAATTAAACCTGACCACAATGAACAGCTTTTATTGCTGAAATTAGCCAGCATGTCAATTTAGACTTAAAACAAGCCATTTTCCTCTCTAATGAACAAAATAGGTCTCAGGGTATTGTGAAACCTGTTCTCTAGTTGGGTGATTCTCTAATTCTGCTGACAGACACATGCTTTGTAAGCACCTGAGAAGATTATTAATGACACCCTTCGAAGCAACCTCCTGAAAAGGAGATTCACAACTGCAGCACAACTGTATCTCTACAGTATTTCTAAACAAATTTCCGTTCTTTATCCCATTCATTGGTCAACACAATTAGCCTTCTTGAAAACAATCTGTAAAATAATAATGTATTTTGTTATGGAATTTGTCAGATACTAATGCACTCTTTACTTGGTGGCTTTTCCATGCAACAGGATGAGAATTTTCTCCTTTGGTTTCCTTTCCAGAAATAAAGGAAAGGATTTGAAGATGGAATAGACGTAAGTAATTTCTATTAAGATATCATAAAAACACTAACTAAAAGGCTTTCTTGCTAATGAGTGTAATACAAGCATGTGGTGAGAATACAGATTCTTTTCATTTGGTTCCCTTTTAAGTGTATTCTATTTATTTGCTATTATAATTTCTTTAATTTGACAACCGTACAACTTCTGAAATATACCGACCTTCATCTCTATGCTATGGAACGAAACCTACCTACCTCCAAAATATTCACTCAATGTCTGGGCCAGGGATGCAGCTCAGTAGTAGAGTGTTTGCCTAGCACGCACGAGGCTCCAGGTTCGATCCCCATCAAGACACACACACACACACACACACACACACACACACACACACACACACACACCCCTGTTCTCTGCCCTCAGGGTGCTGCCCCTACCAGATGTTATTATCTCAAACACACTGCACCTACTCTCTAGTTTCCATCCTCATATGACCCCTGGCCCCTCTTTTATCACTGGATTCCTCATTCTAGTTTTAGTCATACTCAACAATTAGAATGCTATTTTGGTTCATAAATAATTTAAATGAACCAAACTAAAATCATTACATGCTTAGTAGTACCTAAGCATGAGAATTTTGTCTACGAGGATTCTGTCATTCTGGAAGATACGAAACACAGAGAGAGGAAGGAATCAGTGCTATTTCTAAGGAGGCATACGGCAGCTACTGGGCTTTACTAAAAACAGCTTACCCCTCGGAGATGAGAATTCAGCATGGATTCCACTAGCTGAGCAAAGATGGAGGAAAAAAATCCTTAAATACAAAGTGAATCGGAAGTCTTTAATCCAACTAAATCCCCCAGGGTTGAGGAACGTGCTTATAAATAGCAATCCTATGAAAAAGGGAGTTAAACAGTGAAACCACATATACTATAAGTAGGTCATAAAAATTACAATTTATTATTGTGCTCATGAAAATGGAATTCTACTTAAATACTCAAAAAACTCTCTATGTTGAGTTCAGTATTTATTATTTATAAAATTAAGCTAAGACTTAACCACACTTGTTTTTTTAATGTTTTCTACACAAAATAGACAACATAGTTTCATAGACAACATGTTTCACATAGCTACAACTAAGGGAAAAGAGCATGCAGCTTGTCAATTGCTGCTGTTTTCAGGAAACAAGTATGAATTAAACTTAAATAATGTAGAATCCTGTATGTATGATTTAAAAATTAGCATCAAAGACTGACCAAGTAAAATGGTTTATAGAATCATTGTATGTATGGAAGAAATAAGCAATTACGTCAAGTGGGCACTAAACTGTAGCCTTTCTAAAAGGTGGGAGAGCTTCAGAGGGAGAGGGCACTAATCATTTGCTTGGTTTCAACTGCCTTGCTTAGTAACTTCATTCTGGTCTCCACACTTGTATTTAGCGGCTTCTCAAAAGACACTGGCCAAAATCTAGCATCATTGTTATTGCCTTCTGCTTCCTCACTTCCCATTTATATTAAAGACTGGCTTGGATGTTTTCCTACGTGGCATGTCTTCCTCACTCTTGTCTCTTACCTCTACTGGTAGCTGCTTTCCAGATACCTCTAAAGGTGGTCACCCTTTATTCAGTAAATGCTTCTTTAAAGGCGACTGTGTTTTTATATAATTCCAAGTTCATACACTGTTTGCAAGAATGGTCAAAGAGTCCCCACGTACCCTTCACAGATTCATCAATTATAACATTTTGTGACATTTTACTTATTATTTATCATCCAGTCTCTGTTCATGTGGATATATAATATCTGTATATGTATTATATACTTTTGTCCAAACCATTTCAAAATGCTTCGCAAATATCACTCCCCTTTATCCTTAAATACTTCATTATTCATTTCTTAAGAGCAAAGTCATTGTCTTATATAACCTCAGCTCAGTTTCAAAGTCAGGAAATTTAACATGGCTTCAGTACTATAATTTTATCCACACTCTATTCTTAGTATGACACTTACCCCATTAATGGCTTTTATAGCTATGTTTTCATTTCCTGGTCTAAGCTCAGGCATTGCATTTAGTTGTCATAGCTCCTTAGCCTTCTTTCATCTAAATAGTTATTTACCTTTCTTTGACCTTGGTATCACTGATAGTTTTGAAGAACAGAGGCCAGGTACTTTCTAGAATGTCCTCCAATTTATTTCAGCAAATACATTTATGCTATGTTACTCATCGATCTAGGCACAGGGGGTGAAGCACTGAAGCAGAAAAAAAATCCTTTTCTCAAAGAGAAAATAAACTAATAATGAAGAAAGAATAAATAAACAATTCCAGTAAACTGAGATGAATATTGTAGAAGAGAAAGCACAGGGAGCTACAAAGAACATGGCAGAGATAGTCAAGGAATTTCAGGAGTCAAGGAAGGTCATTTGAAGGGATCAAGTTTAAGTGGTTCTCAGCTCTTATCCATCCAAACTATTGCAACACAGTTTAAAGTAACTGCTGCCAGGAGCAATCATAGTGACCAGGAGAACATGCAGGCCTTTCACTTGGGGACTTAGAACTGATGAAGGATCCCAGATACTACACACTGCAATCCATGGCTGCATTTCACCAAAGCCAAGCTTTCCACAGACTGCCCTCACTAATCTCTGCATGTAGGGGGGATACAGAGCCTCTTCTGGGGTCACAGAGGACTCCTCTGGAGGAGACTGGCTCAGGAACTCTTATATAACTTTGCTGAACCTTTGGTAGACTACAAGATGCACCAGGTTATTTCCACACAACTTTCTCTTCTTTCATTGGTGATCAAGTGCCTGTCTCATTCTAATGGCTTCCTCTTATTTTCTTTCATATAAATGTTTCCTGTAGTAAAATATTTTCTCTTTCTGCACTGTCAGTATACATGTAATCTCAGGCCCTAAGACACCCACTTTTACCCTTCTGGACCCTACGCCTTTCATGAGTTCTTCAGGTCCGCATCACATGATGATTCCTATACTACCACCTGGATGGCAGGGGTAGGCAGAGTCTTCGCAAATCCCTTGAGTTGTGTACTTGTACAGTCACACAAGATCTACACTAAAAGAATCACGTGCTAGGTTTCATGTTCTGCTGTTGCCATCATAAAATTTTTAGTATTTTTCTTTGACAAGGGGTCTCATTATGTTGTCCAGGCTAGCCTCAAACTTTCGATCTTCCTGCTTCAGGACCCAGAGTAGCTGGCATTACAGGTGTGTGCCCCCACATCTAGATCAATAATTTTCTTGAATAAGAAGCCCTGAATTTTCATTTTTTGACTGGGCCCTACAAGTCATGTACCTGATCCTGACCTCCATCATGATGTTAGTAAAGAATAAAAGTTGTGTATCTTGACTGAAGCACTGATTAATTGCTGATCTGGAACAACACAATTGAACAAAAATGGCGTTAATCAAATGCTTCTTACTTTGCTCATGAGAATGTATTCCCGATTTCGGAATGGAGCAATCATTAGCTTAAAAATGTGGGGTTTTTTGTGGGGGGCAACTTCTTCTGGCTTCAGAAAAATACGATAAACTGAGTTAGTCAAGGTTCTTGCACAAAGATCCCATTCAAACTGGGCTAAGGAGTCTTTCTTCCCTAAGGCCTGGAGAGCTAAGGAGAAGGCTTAGTTTGTCGAATCTGAAAAATAGGAACAGGAAAAGGACATCTTGCCAGAAGCTAGGGCTGTCAGTAAAGGGATCTGGTCACCCCTTAACTCACTCTCCTCTCAACTGCTGATCTGCTGCTATCTCACCAGAGTGAATGTTCACTACTGAAGCAATCAGCTAAGGGAGTGACCGCGTACTGAGAATTCTCAGAAAAGATTTCATATAAGGGGGATGGCACTGCAGCTGAACCTTGAAAATTTTGCATAGGGCATGAGGAGGGCATTTAAGGGCAGAAAAGGCATGAGCCAAGGCACGAGAATGAAAAAAAAAAAAAAACAAAGAAAACAAAAAAAACTAAAACGGCCTGCCTGAAATCTAGGATTGTTTGGAAATAATGAGACACAAGTTTATGATTGGCTTTCTATTTTTAATTGACATATAATAATTATACTATGGTTGGCTTATTTTTTAAATTGTTAGTTTTTAAAAGTTTTATTAGTGCATTTTAAAAATTTTATTAGAATAACAGGTTTTGTTTTGACATATAGGTCCATGCATCATATAACTTTTTTTTTTTTTTTTTTTTTTTGGTGCTGGGGATCTAACTCAGGGCCTTGTGCTTCCCAGGCAAGCACTCTAACCACTAAGCTAAATTCCCAGCCCCATGTAACATATTTTGATTATGCTCAGTGCTTTAATCTCCTCCCTGGAGAGGCCCCCCCAACATCACAGTGTGGACAGGTTCCCAAGCCCACTGATCACCTCTCCTTGCTGGATGCTTTTCAGGACTAGCTGCTCCCTGAGGTTATTTTGCTCATTTATTTTGTTATGGTTGGTTTTTTAAAAATCAGTTTACAGTGCTTGGATTTAATCACAAGGACAACTAGGAAGCAATGAATTCTGGAAAATCTGAAGCTAGAGAAACAAACTTTTAGTAATCCTGCACCTTGTACATCATGTTCTTTCTGGCTGGGATACTTTCCTCAGTTCTTGAACCATTTCTGCAAATACAGTAAACAGATACCCATAATAAAAAGTGTGGATGGACCAAATGACTAGATGCAATATGGGGAAGCAGTAATAAAGAACAGAGAGTTACAACTGGGAACAGGTACAAGTTAGTCCAATGCACGTCCCTGTTTCATGCAATGTTCATTAGTATTATAAAAGATTGCTGACATTTGGATCATTTTAAAAATGACACTATGACAGCTATTTAATAAGTTATTATAAGCTAATACAACTTGAAAAAGACAATAGAACAGTCTGTACTATTTACTCCATTTTTATATGATGATGGTTCTGTTATTTGTTGATATTGTTAGGGGCTTAAAAACATTGTCAGCTTGGGGTTGGGGATTTAGGTCAAGTGGTAGAGCATTTGCCTGGCAAGCACAAGACCCTGAGTTCGATCCCCAGCACCAGGAAACAAAAACAAACAAACAAAAAAACAAAAAAAATTTGTCAGCCTACCAAATTTGATCCCTACTTTATAATAGTATAATGCCAAAGTAATCTATAATTAGAATGTCATGTTTAAAATAAAGTCACTCTTGAAAAAGAGATTAAGATAGTCTTTTTCAGGCTATTGTGTTACAGGAAATTTAAAGGCTTGATTTGCTTGTCATTTCATAAAACCCTTAACATGCAAAAATAAAAACTCAGTTATACAAGCCAGTAAGTAATGAGGTCTAAATTGGGGATCATGAAGTATAATTTCAAAGTCAAGAAAAAAGAAGTCTTTTAGGCTATAATTTTTTGATAATGATTTGCAAATATATTTCTAATCTGATACAAAGGGTGCTGATATTTTTAGCTATTCAACATTAGATCTACTGGTTATTCTACATTGTTCACATTTCTTGAAACCCTATTGTCCTGTAATTTTTAGCGTATTAAAAAGGGTAAGTGGGGCAGTTTTAAGACCAGTTTTTGTCATGCACATCACATTTGCAGGCTTTTGATGTTATGACCCAGTAACACAAGCAATAAACATTTTTTCTCTACATACATTTTAGAGGAAAGGGGAAAATGAAACTATTTAACAATATACATGTTTTAGGAGTTGTTCCTGCTGAATTTTTCCAATATTCACTTGTTCCGTCTGGAATAAAATAATTTTGGAAACCTCCTAACTTCAACTGATCAAGATGTGTTGTCTATTCATAGCACCCTATAATGCAAATTGAATCATAAGTGAAGCAAATTAATAAAGAATTAATTACAAGTTATGTGTACTGAAATTTAGCTATCTGACTGTATTATGAAATTTGGCCTGGTACAGAACACCAATGATTTTGTATCCTACAGGTAGTATCCAAAGCCGTAGAAATCGCAGAAAAACAAGGCAGGAGCTGAGAGGAAATATGACTGGGCAGGAAATATTTATTGACCAAATTCTCTGCACGATACGCCTCAACAAGGAATATGCCTAGAGTTGGCAGTGGGTAACATAAAAGAACACCCCTAGTGAAGTCAATGAACTTGCAGTGTAGTTGGGGAGATGACCTTCAGGTCCACCCATGTGTGTTCACACATCTAGTTAGTCCTCAGTAATAGAAGACAATATGTAAATGACGAAGTAATAGTCCACAGACCACAAACTCTATAATAATGGGATTCTGGGGAATGGAATTTTAATGTGACTGTGCTCAGGGAAAGTGTCATAGATAAGCAAGAATCCGAACCATAACTTGGAGGGTGAACTGGACTGACAACAACCTAATGATGAGAGAGAAGACCTCTAGGACAAAGACAGAGTCACTGGGAAGGAGGGGAAGGTCAGTTCCCTAGTGGCCAGAAGTATGATGACTGTGATCAGGTTGGGTAGGAAAGCTGAAGCCAGAGCGCGCAGCTTCTGAAGGACAGAGGAACAAGCAAAGATATTACGCTGAAGGCAATGGGGAGGCACTGGAAGTTTTAGAGCAGAGGATGGCACAATGAAAGTGGCGTCTGAGATAAATTAACCTCAGGCCACTGCACCCAACATCCTTTTCAAGAGAGAACTGGAAAACTAAATAGAGCAAGCCAAGAAAAGCCTCATCTAGCACTTTTGATTAAATTTCCTGTCATGAAAACATCCAAAACACGTCTAATTCGACTCCATGTACCATTTTAAGTATAAAACAATCATTCCACTGCATACAAGTAAAATAAATTCAAGCTTACTGCTTGTAAAAACTGTCTCAGAGAATTCTTAAACATCTGATGCTCTCACTTGCACTAATATATTAAATCGGATGGGGTAGAGAGGGACTAGTTTTGGTTTTAGAAAAAAGTAAACATTTACAATGTTTTGCTAAATTCTTAAATTCCTGCTCTGAAGGATAAACACAGACTTACAGAGCACAGGAGGAAACTGTGATCGCTCCAGAAATAGAACTTCAGAGATTATTATCAGAGGAGATAAGAATTATCAATTGAATATCTGATGTCCCAGTTTGGAAGCCTAACTTTTCAATGTCCTTCTTTTTGACCTATGATTACAGTAGCTCTATCCATATTTCTCTATAGGAAGAGAGTCTTTGGATACTACCCTCATTTCTAGCCAAGAAATATAGCGATGCTAATTGCTTCAAAAATCAAAGGTCACAGCAAGCAAAAGGTTATGTTAAAAATGCATTTGGCCTTTTATTGTTTTGAGAAACAGTTTAGAGATGCTGCCGTTTGAGGCACTGAGACAGAAACTTCAGTCATCCATAAACTGACGCGGAGCCGAAGGTGGCACTGTTCAGGGTTGATACCTGGAGATAGCAAGTGAAGGAGAGAAATGAGTGACGATCTAGAGGTGGTTACGCTCCTGAACACAGTTCATCAGAATACCTCAAGCCCTCTAATCTTCCTTTCCTATCTTCAATTGGTGGAAGTTACGATTTGAATTATCAGGAGGACTGGCACAGCTGTTCATGCTGCACACACAGGGATAAAATCAGGCTCAGTTTAGTCATCTGTAAAATGAGAATAATTACATTTCTATCAACCAATCTTGGAGTGATTAAAACAATAAGTTTATTTATAAGAATTCAAGTACCTTAGTAGAAATTAGTTCAATATGGCTGGTCCAGTTTTCTTTATGGTAATAGTAACTAATGAATATGTTAAGAGCAGTATGTTTAACGCATGAGGTCTCAATCTTTCCCTCTCACCATGTTCTGAGCATTACAAAGCAAAGGTCACTACTGCTAGTGAACAGCTGTATTCTAATGCTAAGGAACGGTATCTTAGTAGTCTGGAGATCTCTTTCAATTTTACAAATACACGTAAAACAAGCAAGGGTGTGCATCTGTGCGTACTCACGCAGAAGGGGGAATATCCAAATGGAGGACAGCGCTTTGAACACATCTATATCAGACTTTTGCATCGAAACAGTATAATGAATACCATTTGGACACACGCAAAGGAGAAAACCTGCTTGACAAGTGTCTCACTTCCAAATAAACAACACCCTTTGTACATTTCCTCAGCAGTCTTTTCTGCAATCGACATGAATCTATCTTCTCTCAGAAATTATACAACTGGGGAAAGAGAGAGAAATTCGCCCTTGATTGGGTGCTATGTGTTGAAGCCCTGGTTTAGCTGTAAATCATTTGTGAAGATCATTTCTTGGTAGGGAAGTGGAGTTGCTATTACAGAGTGTTGATGCAGTTGCAGCAAAGTGTTGCTGGGGGTAGGAGCTGTCAGACATTGATCAGGAGCTTAAGAGATGAGCTATTTATTTTTGCTGTTGTAAGAGCAAAGTCTGTAATAAAACAATGATTCTGCTTCTCTATCAAAAATACCATTTTATGACATAAAAGCTCTCTTCAGTAAACAAAGAACATATTGTTATTGGGAGATGTAAAAATTACAACAGAATATATTTCCCTATAGGAGCACAAATGCCTTTAGCTCAATTGGAACTTGCAGTGCAACAGCTTTTAAAGGAGGGGACATAGTCCATGGGGAGGAGCTCAGACTTTTCAATTCCCTAAAACACACTAGCTCTTACCCTATAAAAATGAGTGTACATTTGCACACTGTGCCAGTAAATCACACATTTGCATCGCAGCTCCAAGGAACCCGGCTTAGGGGCACAAGTGCTGTATGTGGGCACAGTTCCAAGCAAACACACGGCTCCGGCGCAGCTGATTCTGAGGGCCACGGAAACTTCATGTACTGTTTGATAGGAAAATGTGTGCGGCTTCTGAACTGAGCATCTAGATCTGCTCTAAGAGCAAACGTAATCAGGTCTTAAATGCTTTTGGTAATACTGTATACCTAATCAGGCTGTTTACATTATAGGAATGTGTTAAGTGTAATTCTCTGTTTTATTGGGAAGGTTGCTCAGTATGAACTCTAATTTCAATAAATTTTAAGTAATTTAAAAATAAGCAGTAATCCCTGAAGAAAGGTTGCAGTAGCAATTCTCTGTTGTATTTATATGAGCTAAGCAAAATTGCTTACGCTTTACTACCTTACACACTTTTGTGGCATGAGACCAAGCAGAGTCAAAAAAGATGATAATATAAATCAAATAAAATTTCTAGTTTCTATTACCTCATTATTCCTCCCTCTTTCGCTTTGTTCTCTGATATATTACTAACGATCTGCCTTATTTTTAGGTAAAATGTTTTCTAAGATAGGGCCAAAAAGCCAATTTCATACTTTTGCTTCACAAAAGGGATGCCTCTAAACACAAATGACAAAAGTAACTCATGGTACACGTGTTACTGAAGAGAAGTTGGGAACATTAAATATGAGGCACGATCGAAAACTATGGTGAATGTTTAAAAGTATTACAGGAAAAGACACGTTGCCATTCATCCACCTCAAAATAATGCCCTCACTTTGAACACTTGCATCACACCATTCTGGCACTTTCTGAAGCAGTTCTCAAAATACTCATTTATAAATGGCTTTAGCTGTTGCTGTCATGGCTGTCTCAGCATTCTGAATTGATTCAAAGCATTTATTTTCATCGTCATTTTGACTTTAGGGAAGAGCCAGAAGTTGCACACTGCCAGATCCAGTGAATAAGGTGAATGAGGACACACTGTAATGTTTTCAATGGTTTTTTATTTTTATTTTTTATTTGTTGTTGTTTTTTGTTTTCAATGTTTTTACAAGCTTCCCTTTCTACTGGATGGCACTCTGTAGCAGTAGTCACCATGTTTTGGTCACACCTCACGAAGACACTCATGAAAGAGGACTTCCAGAACCGCCTCAGAAAACACAAGGATGATGGGCTAAGTGTGTTTGAAGTAAGGGGGGAGAGTCTGAGGGGGATTCATGGCAATGTGTCTTTTACTGTGATAAATGTTTTAATTTAAACATTCATCATATATTTTGATCACCCTTCATATTTGTATAGCTGGCAGTACAAAATGGGACATTAAAAAATAAGAAAGGTTAGGAACCTGAGAGATGAAGCTGATGCAGTAGTTTTGGCTTAATCCATCTTTTAATTTTCATTTTTTATAATGCTAGGGAGGCAAGCCACATGCTGGACAAGTGCCTTATCACTGAGCTATACGCCCAGTCTCCATCTTTTAATCTTTTAAGAGTAATATATCCCTCCTCCAATCCCTATGCACTTTATATAATATTCACCAGAAACAGCAATGAACGATTTTTATCCCACTTTCTCAGAAAGTTCAGTGACTCTCCCACTGCCTTACTCTCACAGAGTAACAATTACAATAACCATAAAAATACCTAGTTATTGTGCTCTTCCTATACGGCACATATTGTTTTAAGTACTCTGCATATATTAATTTAGTGCACCCATCTCAGGTAGGTACTCTTATACTTTAAAACAAGGAAATCCAGCACTCTGGAGGCTGAGGCAGGAGGAGGCCCTCAAGTTCGAGGCCAGCCTGAGCTAAATAGTGAGTCCAAGGCCAACCTGAACCGCAAAATATGACCCTCTCTCTCAAAAAAAAAAAAAAGAAAAGAAAAGAAAAACCCAAGGAAAATGTGGCACAGAGATGTTATGCAACTAATCAAAGGTCACAAAGCTGAAAGAGTGGTGAAGGTAGAATAGACGAACACAGATCTTCCTTTTCCAAAGCTTTCCTCACTTGTTATAGCTATTTCTTAAGCAGGCATGTTTTATCATCATTATTTAATCTTGACAGCAAATCTACCTATCTGGAGATTGCATCCATTTTTACACAAGAGAAAACTGGCTCAGAGAAGATTAACAACTTCCCCAAATACGGCAACCAGTTATGGGTAGGAGAGGATTCGCACTAAAGATCTCTGGGATGCCTAACCCTCCTCCTGTGCACATGCCACAAGACATCTCCACAGGCTACTCTGCTTCCTGGTGTCAATCCGTTCTCCCCATTCTTGCCTCTGTGCAGTTCTGATGCCATCAAATCTATCAATGCTTCACTGAGCTCAGTTTCTGAAGTAGAATTCAATAGATTTAAAAAATGGGGGAGGGGCTCCACAATTGACTCGTTGCTCATTTTTTCCAGTTTCATTTCCCACTGGCCACTTTCTCTTTTTTGTCTGCGTTATTGTTGCTATTCCAGACATGCAAAATTTTCATCTTTTTAATACTGGAAATACACATTTCTATGGGTAAGAGAACAGGATCATGATATTTTCTCTATGACCAATTTCTTATATAATTAAGAAAAAAACCTTAATAAGAAAATAGTTGGTTATTATTAAATGTTCTTGTCTATATAGCTTTTCTGTGGCCATTATAACTTAATGGCCTAAAATGACTCGGATTCATTATCCTACACTTCTGGAGGCCAGAAGTCTCAAAGATGGACCCTTGTAGACTAAAATCAAGGTGTTAGTCAAGCTTGTGCTCTTTCTGAAGGCTACAGGGGAGAATTTATTTCCTTATCTTTTCTGGCTGCTAGAGCTGGCTGCAGTCCTTGGCTCCTGGCCCTGCCCTTCCAGAGCAGCATCCTCCAGTCTCTCCCTGGCTCTGCTTGTATCATCATATCACCTTCTCTTTCCTAAGCACCCTGATGATGACACTGGAACACTGGGAGAATCCATGATCACTGCCCCATCTCAAGAGCCTCGAATTAATCCCACCTGCAAAGTCCCTTTTTCTATGTATGGTAATACATTCGCAGGTCCCAGGGTGAGAATATGGACAGACTAGGGGAAGGAAGCAGCATTGAACCTCCCACATTGGCTCTGGGGTTATTTAGCATTCAACTGCCCGTCACAACAAGACATACAGCACTTCTTTGGGTCTGTTCAAAAGTCTGTGAGAGTCACAGAGAAGGCTATAAAATCCCACAGGAGGCCAAAAGGCAGCGAGAACCTTGTCTTTGTGGCCCGCTCAGTTAAAGCAAAGGCCTCTGAGGGAGGGGAGGTATATTGGCATGTCGTCTTCACCCTGTTCCTGGAAGTCCACCCGAATGGAAGTACAAACTCGGCTTTCAACAGTTACATTAAGGGCTGGGGCTACGGTATGTTGGCAGAGCATTTGGAAAGCATGCACAAGGACAGCACCACACACACACACACACACACACATACACACACACACACACACAGTAGGAGCAAGTATGTTTTTAAAAAGTGTTACATTAAAAAATAATGAACTCCAAGTACCAAGGAAATCAGGGTATTGGTGTTTTGTGACAAGTGACACATAAAAGAATTTCAGAATGAAGGCCTGGCTTTTGTAGATTGCCGGCCTGAAGGAAAAGAAGTACCACCTTCTGGGATGTGGAAAAGTCACCCTCCTCTTAGCTCAGTTTGCTTATTCAACCTCATTTGTGCCTACAGACTCTCACTCATAAACATTAAGCCTTCTTCCCAGCTGTCTTCCTTTCCCTTCATTTTAAAACCCATCTACTTTTTGACTTCTTTGCTCTCTGCAACTACTACCAAAAATGGGGAATATTTTTTTAAATTGTTACCATGGAGAGGGCAATTTTCTCATCAAGGGAAGGAGGTGGTTCAGAGGAAGAACAAAGAACCCCTCATGAAAATTGAGAGTTAGCCTCTGTGTCTATTCAACAATATCCAATTAAATCTTTTCACTTCCATATACAAAACAACAGGAGCACAGCAGGTGGCAAATTTAGCCCAAGGACGTGCATGTGTCAGTAGGAGCTGTGCTATTGGGCTGGGGGTGTAAGGGACGTGGGGAGACAGACCCCAAGTCCTGAAGCAGGAAACTAATGAAGAATGATAACTGATAGATGATTACTATGTCACTGTTCAAATAGATGCAGTTCTCTGTCATTTCCAGGTAAAGCTTCAGGAGGGTGGTGGATGGTTTTCTGTAAGTTGATGAAATGCAAATATATAGAAAAATAAAACAGGGAGAAGAAGTCTATGAAATATTTCTCAATGACAGCTTTGAAAATTAAAATGTTGTAAAGACAGAGAGAGAGGGGAAGATTATTCATTCTTCCTTTTGCTTTCCTCACTCTCCTCTATATAAGGTGAAAACAAAGTGGAATAATGTTTAAGTGAAACGAGTCATGGTTAAATACTGCATGGTTCCTTTTATACCTAAAATGTAAATAAATGAAAGAATAAAATAAAGGAGAGATAGTAGGAAACAAGAAAGCAGACTTTTGGAAATGGGGAAGGGGGTTTCGGAGAGTAAGTAAGCAGCCCAAAAATGATCAAGATACACTATACATGTGTACCAATTCCCCAAAATGCTCATCACAGTTCTGTATTATAAATACATGGGGTGGAGGGGAAAGAAGGGAATTGAAATGTGCTTTGTACATATACCAGTCCCCTACAGTGAACGAAAGCATTATGTACTGCAAACATATACTAAGAAAAGCCAAATATATATATATATATATATATATATATACACACACACATATATAATAATAAAAATTTTCAAACACAGAATCATCTGATGGTAACACATCAGTAATATTTTAATTGTCTATTAATTTTATATCTCAAACTAGGAAAAAAAACTACATTGGTGATTCATAGATGTGCCAGTATTTAGAAAGACCTGAAAAATAGTGGCTGCCAGAGCCTGGGAAGAGGGGGCAAGGAGTTCAATAAGAGGTGCCAAAACCCAGACAGGAAAGATTGCTTCTGGTTCTTCCTTAGCACAGTAGGGTAACCATTGGGTAAAACAATCTGCAATGTATTTCAAAATGCCTAGAAGGGTACAAAATTCCTAACACATCAACAATTTAATGGTTGAAGAGAAACAAATGCTTTTTAATTCTGATTTGATTATTACAAATTGTATACCTATATTAAAATATAATGGACCCATAGAGACGTACAAATATTAGCTCGCAATAAAACTTGTGTTAAAAATATAAGGGCTGGGCTGGGATACAGCTCAGTGGTAGAGGGCTTGCCTAGCACGCATGAGGCCCAGAGTTCCACGCCCAAACTGCAGAAATAAAAAACAAAAAACCCTGAAATATTACTATTCCTCCCACCCTAATTTGCATGAATTGAATCACAAATACATTCTTTCTGATCATTCTGAGCATCATTGAATTTGAAAATTTTAAAATGATGATGTTTCTCCATTTATAAGAGATAAATCTTATCAGTAGAAGAAAAATCCTACTCAAATCCTGCATATAAATATTGTGCTCAAAAGTTTTTACTAGAAGAACAATCAGAGGAAAACATTGCAAAATAATAGAAGCATAGATTTTAAATGCTGCTAGTGATGACATCAAGAGCAAAAGTGAAGTAAAAGTAGCATGTTAACCAATCTTTCCTCTAATCCTCCTTTTTCCCATTGTCCACTCCAGGATTTAACAACACAGCGAGACTGTTTTTGGGAACATGACGATAAACATTTCAGATATACTAAAAGGTAATGAAATTCAGAGACTATGATTGAAGTCTATGATACGTTGTACTGTACTGCTCACCAAGCAGTGAAAACATTATCTTGACTCCTTCAATTCTCTAAAGTAAAATATTTACTGAATAGACGCTTCTTTTTAAAAGAACAACATTGCCAGAAATACTTCCGATAAATAGCTTCGGATTACAAATATTGTCTATCTTAGAGATACCATGAAGTTGGGAGAATGAAAACAGCAAAGAGAGATCTCTGACCCACACAGAAGCACCAGACAGCTCAACTGCGGATCCATATGCAATCTCATTTTAAATTCAAAGAAAACTCAGGATATAGTCTGTTCATTGTACATAATTCCTTTCAGGCAAAGCAGAACTGAAAAATACAGATAGACAGCCAGTTGGGGAGAGACAGATATAGACAGAGACATGAGAGATGGGAAAGGGAGAGAGATTCACTCTGAAATTTACATGCTTGCTCATCTATTCCTGTTAGCATGTTCTGCTTGCCAGTTCACAGTACACCCAAAATATATATCACCCGAAATTACAGACTATTAAACAAACAGATAAAAACTAAGATGATTTGCATGAAAAGAAAACAAACCTTGTTAGAGCACAAACTAAGGGTTTCATTAAGCTAAACTGGAGGCAAAGTTACACGTCTTCAATCTCCAGGTTACTGCAGAATCCGTAAGTCCCATGCCCCATTACTCCCGTATAAGACAGGGAGATGTTCTCATATAATAGCGTTTCGTTCATGATTGAATTGAAACGAAATGGTTGCCTCTTTGCAATATATACAAAGAATTTTTGATTTAGGGGCTTTGTGTTTTGTTTTGCTATTGAGCCATTGAAAATAATCAAATTTCTAAAGTAGTTTGGACATAAACAAAGATGAAAGAAATGTCTCACTTAAAATATTAATTATACAGTAACATGTCTGAAATTTATTTTAACATATTTCAATACGCACATTATGTGATATGCCAATGTGTTACCAGTCGTTTGCTAAAATCAGGAATTCATATGGGGGATGGGGTCAGAATTTAATGAGAAAGGCCAGACTCCTGAGACAGGTCCTACAAGCCTTTTAACTACTCTTACCACCGTCAGCACTAGAGGCCTTGTTAATGAGCTAAATGAATGTTAGAGAGTTTTTACTTATGAGATTTGTGCTATTTAAGATACATGCTTTGGTTAAAATAGCTGAGAGACGTTCATCTTTATAAGGAAAGGCATAAAAACTGAGGAAGCTATAAAGGTTGTACTTTTTGGAATGGTGCCCAAGACTTAATGTCTACTAAACCATTCTTTGTTTCCACATTGAACCCAAAGATTCTGGCCGCCTGGTACTTTCTCTAAGCTGAACTGAATCCCACCTCTAGATTTTAGAATATTCTAATGTCTGCTTTGAGTGAACTTTTTAATGTCTATTTTTTGAGTGTGCTAATACCTGATTATGAGGCTATGGGAGACTAATTAAACCTTACCTATCATACTAAGATTCTGCTATATTTATCTACCAAAAATAACTTAATAATCTACTTGCATATGAATAATGTGCAATAATTCACAATATTGGGCAAACTACAAACTTTAAAATAAGCTATATTAATGAAACCAGTCTAAAAACAATTTTCTCCTGTAACACACACCTTCTTCTATTCAACGATATATTAACTTTGTTCTGGGAATAGAACATCAAGTTTCTCTTTTTATTTCCTCATAGCTATATTTATCCAATGTGGTATAATAACCAGACCTCTATTTTTGTATACTATTTCTATTATATGAATTTCAAACCTTGCCTTATGATTCATCTTCATATACCTACACATAATTACTTTTTTCACATTCCGAACAATAACAAAGCAAGTAATTCAGTTAAGACACGAAAGGAGTGGTATTTAATTGTCCTGAGAGGTCTGCATCTGTAAGTACATCTGTCTTTAGAGTCTGCATGTTCGTGTGTGAGATATATATGTGCATCTGTGTGTGTGTGTGTGTGTATGAGAGAGAGATTCCTACAGTGTTCAATAAATTACTTTATGAAGATGCAAAGCTGAGGGGTTCAGATAGGGGACTGTAATGAGACCATTTCCTCTCACTCTCTGGGGACTTATCTGGTCTGTCAAAATATTCTCATCACTGAAGTTTTTTTTTTTTTTTTTTTTTTTTTTCCAGCAGATTGAACTTGGGTCTCATGCATGCTAAGCATGCACTCTACTACTGATCTACAAAACCCCAGCCCTCTCTTTGATGTTTTTATCTTAACTCTTTGACAAGTTCCTTAGTTGCCTTTCTACCCAAGATTCACATTCCCTATTATCACTTATCTGGGTATCAGAGAAGCAATATGAAATGTGAAACTTTTTGAGGACTGATACGATGTTCAAAAAGTTGAAGATTCTGGATTTTTTCGATTAGGGATTCTCAAATGGTAAAGGCTATGCAAATTCTCAAAGTCTGAAAAACTGCAAAATCTGAACCATTTCTGTTCTCAAAAACTTTGGATAAGGGCTACTCAGCCTGTATCATCTTTCCAAAGCAAACACATTTTCATCTAAACTATTTATCCCCCAGGCATGTACTAATTCTAAATCCAGCATAATGTAGCTTAAATTTCAATGTAAATGCATATTTTACTAACAAACCTAAACTGGAAGATGGAATTCAGTATACACCAATGGCACTGTGTGGTGCAAATCACTTCACCTCTCTGTCTGTCCCTTTACAAAACAAGGATAATGCGGGTCAGCACACACCAATTTTAAGAGGATTAGAAATATTAAATATGATGAGCATAATATATTGGTACATAATAGAGCCTAATGGTGGCTATTAGCATCAAAAATTTTACGGGGCCCAGGCACGGTGGTGCATTCCTGTAATCCTGGCATTCTGGGAGGCTAAGGTAGAACGATCATAGATTCAGGTTCAGCCTGGGAAGCTAAGTGAGTTAGGAGATCTTGCCTGAAAATAAATTTCAGAAGTCTGGAGAAGTAGCTCACTGTGAAGGTCCCCAGGTTCAACCTCCAGTACCACCCCCCCAAAAAAATTATAGGAATGTATTATTTTACTAACAATTTTTTGGCCTAAAAGAAGTTGTCAAACACTGTATATTTAAGTAAAAATAGTTGGGTTACAATTTTCAGTTTTTAAAGTATTTCTTTCATTTTAAAAAGCTCTTTTTTTGGCTTGCTTTCTACTATTCAATATTTTAATTGAAAAGCCTGGATAAACTTAAAAGTACAACACTGATCAGATTCTTTGACACAGGGAACACGTAAGAGTTTCTTTTCTGTTATTACTTTTAATCAAGAAACACTATATGAGTGTTTCAAAATTATACTAAAGCCCAAAACCATGAATCTGTAAAATACCAGAAACAACACACATAGTCCCACCCCACAGGTATGTATACTATTCACAGACATTCATGTGGTATGTGTTGCTACAAACTGTGTGTGTTTCAGTACGTAAGAAATATTGCAACCAAATAATCTGCAGTGCATATTAGTTTATAATACACCACAATTTATTGCAGCAATCTGAAGTTTGCACATTTAATTATTTTCCAGGTAGTCCCTTTTTAAAATAATGAGCTTTTCTGTAACAGTGAAAAGCTGTTATATGCTATCCAGATTCCCCTTCGACAATGAAGGACTTCTTTCCCTAGCATCTAGGAGTGCTGCTGGTAGACAGCCTTCAGTTGTCAGCCCATCCTAGTATATTCAGACTGTTATAACCAAATCCTTTAGAACTGACAATTTATAAATAACAGAATTTATTGTTCACAGTTATGGAGCCAGAAAATCCCAAGATCAAGATAGCAGTAGATTGAGTATCTAGTGAGAGACCATTCCTCTACAAGGACATCTTCTGTGATGGAAGGGGAAGACAACTGTCTACTGCCTCTTTTATAAAGGCACTAATCCCATTCAGGAGGGCTCTATCCTCATGACAGAATCACCTCCCAAAGACTTCAACTTCTAATATTAGATTGATGATCAGATTTCAATTTAGGAACTTTGGAAGGCCACAAATATTCAGACCATAGCAACCTCCTTTTTGAGAATTGCAATGGCCAAAGAGATTCATCTTTCTAAAGTTTATTTTCTTCCCTGAGAAGCCTGTGGCAATTAATCTTGATTTTCAACTCGATTATCTAAGGGATTAGCCAAGCACTCTTTCAGGAGTGTCTGCATGGGTCATGGGCATGTGACCTTGGGGACTGTATCTGGCCCCTGGTCCCTTCTTCTCTGGTGCTTTTCTCCTGTCTTCTCTGCTTCTGTGCCACAAAGCAGATAGCTCTTCTCTGCCATGTCCCACTACCATGATGCTTCTGCCTTATAACCAGCAGCCCATGGACTGTGCCCTCTGAAACTGTGAGCCCAAAATAAATATTTCCTCCTCCAAATTTTTTCTAAATTATTGGTCACAGCAACAAAATGCTGACTAATGAAGAGCCCTTATCAAGTGCCTGATGTGACATGGGGTTATAAAGGTCCAGATTCCTCTTCCTACCTTTTAACATTTCAGAAAGGCCACTGTGCCTTCAAAACTCCCTGAATGAGCAATTGAGGCACATGCTGAGATTTCATCACAGCCCCACTTCTCCCTCTGCCTCACTCATTCTGTTCACCCCCAAAACACTCCCAACTGAACATTCTGTAAAATCACCTCCATCTCAGGGACTGTGCCCGAAGAACCCATGATACTATTTTTAAATAAATAAATCCTACACATTTGGCACTAAGTCTCCAGAGTGCAGGGTTACAATTTTCCTGTAATAGTACACATTTTTCCCATTCCTTCTCTATCAAGCACTTGGGAATTTAAAATGAGAAATATCTGGAAAAACAAAAGTAGGGTAAACTCCCTGCCTATCTCCCAGGGCTCAAACTTACCTGTCTCTAGTTACTGGATTTCTCAAATCATCTCATTTTTGGCCTAAGGCACATATCAGAATGCTGTCTGAAAGCCTCTTTCAACAGAAGATACCCTCCTCACCATACTGTCAGAGTTTCCTTCTAATCCTACTAAATTTTTTTAATCTATTAAGAAAATACACATTTTCCAAAGCACCTAAAGAATAATTAGAGTGAAACACATTTCTCTTTCTTTGATTTGTAGCGTGAAATGGCAAGAGGCTTGAAATGATACACTACCATTGTCCTTTCGAATCTGAGATGGAATCAAAAGTTTGATTCATTTATGCTGTAAAATAACCATCATGATTAATTGGTTTTTTCAAGTGTCTTATCATTTTTCACCAAAGATAATTGCTATGATTTAGTGAGAGCAACTTCCATACAAATGTATTTAATCATCTAAAATTAATATTTGTTTTAAAGAATGACTTTAAATTGTTTACTTTGACATATAATGCAAAATGCCATTATTAATTATATTAGAGCAAAATGAAAATGTGAAAAAAGTAGTGCAGAAGTTAGCATAACCATCACAGGGAATTCTTAACGAATACAGAACAAATGAAACTACCGAGATGGATTTACTATTTACCACGATCTGAAAACATACTTTAAAAATCCTGATAACTAATATATGACCTAGAGTTTGCTAGCCTACTTTTATAGATGATCAGACTGAAGATCACAGAAGGTATGTAGTTTGCCAATAAAAATAACACACGAGGCAAGGCTTCAGTTGGCCGACATCAGACAAAGCTTGCGCCATTTCTCTGAACACGAGAAAAAGCAGGAAAAATGTTCACACAATATGAAAATTTCCCTATACTGTATTCGAGGGAAGAGTGAAGTGCCAAATTATAATAGTGTTCTTTACTGTGATACCCAGTTCTTGTGATGAATAAAAGCTTGTATTTGGAGCTGTTATTAAAGAAGTGACAGAAAAACTATAGTTAAGAAAAACGGAATGAAGGTAATAACCAAATAGGCACTCTATCAGTGCTGAAAGTTCTTGTTTCTACATGCTTATAAAATCTATTACGCATGTTTCTTTTCATGTGTAATAAGAGAAAACAAACACGTATACTCACTTCTAGTCGCTTGAAAATGATAAAATAGATCATATTCTGTATCGTCTTTCTCTTTTCTAGTTACGTAACACTACCAAGAAACATGAAAACAAAAAGAAACCATTTTTATAAGATTGTTCATCTGAGTATAAAAGAATAATGTACAGTACAGACACTGACTCCTCTTGGAAACGTTTCTGGAACAACACCGGCTCCGTCCAACGTGGACAGCGGACTATAGCTGGCGTATGGGTAAGCTTCCCAGGATTCCTTCCTGGACCAACCACAGGATTAGGGTGGGGGTTCCCATCCTCCTTGCTCTAATAATTGGTTCAGGGGTGGGTTAGTGACTTAAGCTATTCTAGTCAGAGAGAAAGTCAAAACTATCATTTGAAGGTCTAGGTGGGAAAAGTCTTGCTCCTGTTTAACATGGCGTGCAAAAATGTGCTCTGCAACGTCTATGACAACGTCAAGGGAAAAAAACTGAACAGTGAAGCTGGAGTCTTGGGCACGCCATCCTTGAAGCCCACACAATATTTCTGTTACAGAAGCTAATAAATTCCCTGTCTTGTTTAAGTCAGTTTCAGTTGGACTTTCTATTTACAATCCAAGATATTCTTCTTGAAATCCAAGGAATCTCATGTCTCTACTCACTCGTAGAACCCATATTTCAATTGCCTGTTTACTTTTCCATCTTCTCAAATAGATCACAAATAGTGTAAACATAAGGTTTTCATGTTATGTTACTAACATAACATAACTAACATAACATGTTAGTAACTAACATTACATAACATGTTATGTTACTAACATATTATGTTATGTTACTAAGCCTAGTAATTCCGTTTGTGAGGTATTGATACTTGTTTAATTTTCTTTTTTCTATAAATAAGGTAACCATCCAGTTTGTCCTGGACAGTCTTACTTTCCTGTTAATAATGGCACACCACTTTCATTCTTAAAGGTGTACTGATTTAGGTAAACAAATATGTCATCATAAGCTAATTTAAAAAACAGCTTTATTCTTCCCCTTTATAAGCTCAGTACAGCAGGTAAATTTCTTTGCTGCTTAGCTGTGGTAACTTCATAGACAATAAGAACTAAACTCATAGATCTGATCCCCATCTTTGGATTCCTTCACTTCCCTTTGTTGCATTCTTTTAAAATGTCTTAGGAAGCAGACCACTACAAACTGATGAATGGGCTTGTAGGACAACATGATTGAAAAAGTCACTGTATTTTGTCTTTAAAAAATAAACAGGGAAAAAAAATAAAAATAAAAATAAAAAACAAACAGGGTCTGGGCTGCATAGTAAGTTCCAGGCTGCTCTGAACTACAGAGCAAAACCGTATCTCAAACAAAACAAAACAAAACAACACAACCAATAAATAAATAAATAAATAAATAAATAAATAAATAAAACAGGTAACTTTCCTTTTTATGTGGCAGGTACTGCTATGTCATTCATGTCTAGATTTCCTTACCCCAGAAAAGTACAAAGAGCTCAGTGTTTTGGAAAACTATGGATTTTAGAAAATAATGCAGAATAATTAAGATTCATAGGCAAGGAGAAACGGCAGAATTTTAAAGTGAACTAAGAAATTTCTTTTCTATATATCTATAAGCCTCTCAAAGCTTCTTGAAGAATCCCAAATAGTAAGGGAATTCCTAAAACATGACTAAAACTGGATTCCTCAACAGCCCTTAAAACAAAACTGAGCCATGTCTTATTTGATTTAGGAAAAAAGGACAAATTACATTCCTTATTCTTTTGAAATAAAAAAATAAATTCATTCAGGTTTTCTCTAAGGGTATAAAAATGTACCCTTGTAGAATATTTTCACATTAACAGAGAATCTTTAGGTTCAATGCTTAAAACTAAATAAATTATTAACGGTAGAATTTGAAAATGTGGGGCCTGGGGATTTAGCTCAGTGGCTAGAATGCTTGCCTTACAAGCACAAGGCCCTGAGTTCAATCCACAACACCCCCCAAAAAAATTTGAAAATGTGATAGCATAACTGAACAATAAAATTTTGGGGTAAGGAATTGCATTTCTGACAGGAAAACTGTATTTGCATCTGCATAACTTATGACAAAAATCACTTCTCAGCTTTAGAGAACTTACAGATCAGTTATTTATTCTATTTCCCAAAAGTACTGCCAGTCATCTGATCTTTTTTTTTTAACTGAACTAAGAAGATTTATTGGTACATTTTAGATATATATAACGATCACACTGATCATAGTCAATTTGTACCTGTACATGATATATCTTGGTTTTTTCTTCCCCTTTCCCACCCCTCCTTTCAACTCCTCTTCCTCTCCTTATTCATAACTGCTATATTTACATTTTTCCAAACCAAATGCCCAGCAACTGATGTGGATAAAGAATATATGGGTTTTTTTTAAATACAATGGAGTACTACTTTGCCACCTGATCTTAACACATAGATAAAACTGAGGTGGAAAAGGGGGAAGAGAAACAATCTTTCAGCATTCAGATAATACCTTAAAATCAAAACCAGTAAACAGCAGCTTGGAAAATACAATTGCCATGATCATGTACAGTGTGCCGCCATGTAACTAAAGGCTACGTGAAGCAATCAGTAAGTACTGTACTGGGAGATCAAAAGACAAAACAATCCAAAACATTTTCCCACTGACCTTTCAAAATCTGTAAAATCACAAACATCAAATTATCCGAAGAATCTTCCAATGAGAGGAAACTATTACACTATTATATGTTTCTCTCTCTCTCTCTCTTTCTTTTTGGTGCTGGGGATCGAACTCAGGGCCTTGCGCTTGCTAGGCAAACACTCTACCACTTGAACTAAATCCCCAGCCCTATATGTTTCTCTTTTAAAGAAACAAGATTCAGATGTATAAAGATATATGAATATATAGAAGGACAGATACTGGAGAAGTTTAACAAAAAGGAGATTTGAGGCAATTTGGAAGTTGTTCAAGAAACACATGTTTCTGATCAATGTACAACTAACTTTTACTTTGAAACCTAAGGTTGGAGGGTCAGAGAAAGAAAACAAATAAGGTAGAATATACTCCTTCATTATAAAAAATATGATTTGAAGAGTAAGGCTAGGGTATCATCTGTGATTGCAATCTCTATGCCTTACACAGAAAGAGTAGCTTCCTAATCAGTAAAGAGGAGTTAAAATAGATGAGAGGGCCCATTATATCAGGTAAATCTGCATACTATTTTTCATATTGTAGGATACATTATTTTGAGGGAAAAATCTGTATTACAAACAGAAACACGAGGGGTACACAATTGGAGTCCCAAGACACACTGGCAAACAGCATTCTCCAGATTCTTGACTGCACACACCAACTTACTCAAAATTTTATGCATGTACTGCATCGTGAACAGAGTATGTATTTTAGAAAGCAGCAAAATAGAAACTAAAAAAATAAGACAAAAATAACCATAACAAACTTGATGGCTCCTCTGGCATATCCCCATTAAACGTCTGTGAAACTGAACACTGAAAACAAGAGACAAAGCTTTCCATTTCAAGCAGAATGAAATGCTGTGTGATTTCTGACTTTTAGGTTTTATACAGGAAAGTGCTAAAATGTATTCAGGCATTTTAATGCCTTTAAATGCTGCCCTATATCGAATGCTGCTCTGTAAAACTGTCATGTACATTTTAATAATTAATCAATGTTTTAAATATAAATTATTGTAATACATTTTTCCAGAGAAAACGGGTTTTGTAGAACACAGCATTAAATTCTTTCTCTCAGATAATTCATTCCACAGAAAGCTTAGTTACTTGGGTCCCTGGTAGGTACATCCTGGTGAGAGGCACAAATGTTATCTCGGTAACAACTTCACAAATTACAGACATGGTGCTAAGAGCAAAGATTTATGAAAGATTAATTTGGCAAAAAACATATGTAGAGAAATCAAGTCACTCAGAGACATGCATATCTGACGAAGTTAACATTTTCTAAACTTTCCAACAAGATGTTCTACACAGAGTCTTTCCATAGAGAAATGCCGGAGCAATGCTGACCTGAACAATGCTGACGTTCTTGGCACACTTTTTGGTGACCTTGCTATGGACCTAGCTGCACACAGTAGCTTGCTAGGGAGGCGAAGGCCATGGGTATTTCTGTTTATTAGACCTCTGCAAGAGCGCCACCTATGAGCACGTCAAAGATGTGGTGCTCTGCAGAACAGTTCGGGAAATTGTGAAATCGGTCACCTAGGGATGCTCGTACATTTCCTAATCAAGATCTGAAACCAAACTTATGGAGGCATGATTGACACACAGAAAGTTGTACACGTAGAACTTATGCAACTCGATGTGTTTGTAGACAAGTATACCTCTGTGAAACCATCTCTATAAACTGTCTCCAAACTTTCCTCCATCGTCTTCATTTAGTTAGTATTATTCCATGTGATAGTGACAATCTAAGATCTACCCCTTAACAAATTAAGCGTGGAATAAAACATTGTCACATATAGGCCCTGTGCTCCACGATAGGTCTGTAGGACTTACCTTGTATAACTGAAACCTAGCCCAAATCCTAACATTCGTAGTTTCTTCCTCCTGCCTTAGCCTCCCGGAGGGCTGGCATCATTATTTTCCATGTTTTACAGCCTAAAACACATATCTGAGATCAAGAGAGGCAAGTGGTAACAAAGAAGGAAACCTCGGGGACCTTTGGCCTCTCGGTGCTGCTGAAATGAGAAGCCGGCTGGCTTGCCGTGAGAGTTCAGGAAGTCCATCTCAAGGAGTGAAAAGATGGGACCAAAATGTCAATGTAGGCAAGGAAGAGAAACTTGGCCCTTAAAGTATTTTGTAGTAACGGTCATATGACTTATTTTCCCATTTCATTATCCAGCTAGAACTGGTAAGCTTTTTATTGCTTAGTCTGTGCTTTCCCTTGAACTTAGTGGATGTGTTTGTGTTTTAATAATTCAGAATATAAAAACTGATGACCTAATATCATGTATATCAACGCAAATAGACCTCTTCAGAATTTGTCAGGCTATCTGAGCATTAGGAAAGTGATTGCTTTCTCTTTCTCCAATATAAAATATTCAGGGGAAAATAGATAATAGAATTTTTCCTTAATTTTCATTCCTTGGTATCTGAAATAAATTTATATGGCAAATACATAGAGGACCAGGGTCTCGTGCTGTTTTTTTCAAGGAAGTCACTGTTCTAGATGCACGTTGTCTAATACAGTAGCCACCAGCCACCTGTGACTACTGAGCAACTGTAATGTGGCCAGTTAATTAGTCACATTTGAGCAGTGGCTACTATATTGGATTACAGAGATTCAGAAAATGACATACAACACTTTAGTAGGAGGTCGTTTCCTGAGAACAGAAGAGGAAATATAAACAATGTATTTCAGTTTCCTTCTTAGTTTACACTGTTTTCACTGACCTTTGCATGGTTAAGATTATAAGGTAAAATAATTGATGCCTACCAGTAAATGTTAATTCTATGGTTATTCTTTCATACTTACACCTCCATGCCATCTTTGTGATGAGAAATTTGAGAAGACAAGGAAATAATCACATCCTATTTAGCTAAATTAAAATTACATAAGTCCAAAAGAGAAAAATATGCATTAGTTATGAGGATCTTGGCAGGCACAGACAATTGCCTACCCAATATCCATTCTTTCCTTGTTAACTAAAAAACTCCAAATTTTGCTCAGAAGAGGCAGGTTTTTGGATTAGGTCACCAGTTTTCACATTCTGAATTATGAATCTAGAAACACACCTACTCCATTAAAATACTCAATCTGCGCCGGATTCCTTGAACCTAGGAGTAGCCATGTGACATTTCTGGTCAAGTGGACCTCTTGTGTGTGGCTGCCAGAAATGCCTTTGTTTTCAATATAAACAGAAACAAACATAGCTGGAACACATTTTTACTCTTCCCATTTTCCCTTCTATTTTAAAACAGAAACATAATGCCTGGGATAATATTAGCCATCTTGAAAACACAGGAAAAGAAGCCCCATTTCGAGCATGGCTGGGGACAGAGAAAGGAGTTAGGATACATGATTTTGTAGCTGCCACACCAAACCTGGAATATACAATTCTGGAGGCTTTGCTCTATGACAATAATGACCCGAAATCTGGATAAGTCACTGTAGAGAGTATTTTGTCACACGCTGCCAAGGACACGCTTAAGAGTATTAGTTGGAAAAAAAATCTTTTAATTTCTAAAATTCTTATGGTGTCTAAAATTATAATTGTTTTGCTTGATGTAGTAAATTTAATCCCTAGGAACCTTTCACTCATGACTGACCAAAACAAAGCATAAATTACGTTGCATTTAATAGTTAAAATAAACATAAATATAAACATGGTCCTATAACAGATTGTTAAATTCCAAATGCTGCGTTAACCTAGTCATTCATGAAGATAAAGCAATGAACAGTATTCATAAAACATCTAGTGTGTCTGTAGCTTCTATTCCCAATAGAATACCATGGCTACTTTTAAGGAAATTTAAACTCATTTCAGGTGATAAAATGTAAAAATTCAAAAAACAATAAACACTTGGAAAGAGAAGTTCACGACAACAAAAATAGCTTTATAAGAAAATCTATACATGGTTGATGGATAAAATAATTTTTCAGTGAATTATTGGTAAAAATGACTAATAATGATTGAAATGATCAAAACAAATTTCTGAAAGAAGGCAGAAATAGATCTCAAAGCCTTCTCTTTGCTCTGACTCACTAAGCAACTCTACATTTCCAATCATTACAATCAACTTTCAATTGGGTGAACTCTAAGCCATTTGCATGGTCCCTTCATAATTGGATTTGGTCAAAACTCACATCTTGAAATAGTTGTGTGGTTCTCATCTAAAATGTTTTCTAACACTAAAGAATAGTCTCAATTTGATTTAGAGAACAATTTTACTGTAAAATCTTGTTACATATAGCTTCTAGCCATTTTGCAGGTAGCAACGACTGCTACCTGTTCTAATAACTGTCCTCTTTTGGCGCCTAACACCTATTAGATAACTGGAAAAAAAATCAAACTTGCATTAAGTGGTAAAGTCACAATCTGATTTTTGTGTCAAATTTTTCAAAGGGCACTGCTGGTTCAATCCGTGGAAACTTTTTATGATTTTAATGTACTATGAAATGACAGAAAAGCTTCACCTCAACAGAGCAGCTGCAGATTATTTTCCCCCTCACCGTCATCTAGTCCTTAAAATACATTTATGGAAAAAAACACGAAGTGAAGGGTAAATTATTCTCTTCTCTCCACTTTGTAAAGTGCAGGATCAACTGAGTTTATCTACTGTAGTAACTCCTGATCCATGAGGGCTATTTTCCCAGACCCCTAGTGGAAGTAGTATCAAACCCTACAATTTTATACCTTCTCAGGATAAGTCCTTAACCAAGGATTTATCATACAGTAACACTAGAAAGAATTTTTCTGTCTTCACAAATTCATAGATAGAGATTCGCTCTTCAGAGAGATATCAGCATTCTCGGCATGGAATTATTTTTTCCTTTCTCTATTAAGTCCGGAACTTTCACTTTTTCAAAGGTAGCACTTGGCTTCTCTTTGACAGATCTGTGTTACCAGTACCACTATTCTTAATCTTTAGGGCCATTATTAAAGCAAATTAAAGGTTATTTGTATCTAGTTTTAGTTTTCAGCATGTGGCACGCCAATTTTTCCAGCACCATTTGTTAAAGAGGCTGTTTTTCTTCCAGTGAGGGTGTTTGGCTCCTTCATCGAAGATTAGGTATTTAAGTGTGTTTGGAGTTGTTTCTGCATCTTCTAATCTGTTCCATTGATCCTTGGGTCTGTCCTTTTGCCAGTACCTTGCTGTTTTTATCACAGTAGCTTCCTAGTACAGTTTCAGATTAGGGACTGTGATGCCCCCTGCCTCACTCCTGTTGCCCATGATTGTTTTTGCTATTCTTGGTCTCTTCTGGTTCCAGACCAATTTCATGACTGTCCTTTCTAATTCTGTGAAGTATGTTAATGGTATTTTGACTGGAATTGCATTAAATCTGTATAGTAATTTAGGAATTATGGTCATTTTCACTATGTTGGTTCTTCTTACCCAGGAACATGGTATATCTTTCCATTTTCTAATATCCCTTTTAACTTCCTTTTTTAGAGTGCTGTAGTTTTCAATGTAGAGATCTTTTACTTCCTTTGTTAGATAGATTCCTAAGTATTTAATTTTTTTGATGCGATTGTAAAAGGTCTCTCGCCATGCACTAAACTAAAATTGAAGTGGGTCAAAGATCTAAACATTAAAACAGAAACACTAAATCTACTGGAGAAGAAAATGGAAGAACTCTTGAAGACCAAGGGGTAGGAAAAACTTTATGAACAGAACCCAGAATAATACAAATAATACAAATAATCAGTGCTTGGGACCTCATCCTATTGAAAGCCTTTTGCACAGCAAAATAAATCACCAATAGAGCAAGGTGACAATTCACAGAATGGGAAAAAAATTTTGCCAGCTGTCCCTCAGACAAAGGTCTAACATCTAGAATACACAAAGAACTAAAAAAAAAAAAAATCAAACCTCCCAAATTTAAAGAGCCAATCCAAAAATGGGCATCTGAAATGAATAAATTTCAGATGAATAAATAAGTATTTCTCAGATGAAGAGATAAAAATGGGAAATAAACACATGAAAAAGTGTTCAACATCACTAGTCATCCGAGAGATGCAAATCAAAACAACGTTAAGATTCCATCTCACTTCAGAAAGAACAGCAATTATCAAAAAATCAACCAATAACAAATGCTGACTGGGCTGTGGGGAAAAAGGAACCCTCCTCCACTGTTGGTGGGAATGCAGATTGGTTCAGCCACTGTGGAAATCAGTATGGAGATTTCTCAAAAAACTACAACTAGAGGTTCCATTTGATCCAGCTATTCCCCTACTGAGGATCTTCCCAGAAGAATTAAAATCATCATACCACAGTGATATATGCACAACCATATTTATAGCAACACAATTTGTAATAGCTAAGCCTTGGAAACAACCTAAATGCCAAACGACTAATGAATGGCTAAAGAAAATGTGGTTTTTCTACATAATGGAGTATTACTCTGCCATAAAAAGGATAAACTAGAGACATTTATAGGTAATTGGATGTACCTTGAGAACATACTCTTAAGTGAAATAAATCAGACACTCATGAGTACACATCGAATTGTTTCTCTGATATGAGAAACCGTAAGTGTAAATAAGGACAAAGAGGTGTAATAGATATTATATAAAAGGAAGATAACATTCAAAAGATAGGAGATCTAGAAAGAGAGAAGGTGGAAAAGCAGGAAGGGAAAAAAGAAAGAAATGGCAAAGGGAAATCATGGAAAAATATAAATAAACCTGCTGTAAATAGAGAAGGGGGGAACAGAAAGGAGGGGTGGGGAAAAGGGGGAAAACCAAGATACATCATGTACAGGTACAAAATAACCATGATGAATGTGATCATTATGTATACAATGTACCAATACATGTTCTTGGTAAAAAATTAAAAAAAAATTAAGTTTCTTTGTATACAAATACTGTGATACCTTGACAGTTGATCAAATAAATGAGATGACCATTAAATGGCCAACAGGAATACCATATGTAGTGTGGAAACACTGGACAAAGGAATGATTCATGTTCCAGGTTGGATGCAGCCAGAGAGCAGGAGATTTCATCATGCTACTCAGAAAGGTATGTAATTTAAGTTATGGATTATTTATTTTTGATATTTTCCATTTAATATTTTCAGGTCATAGTTGGCTGCAGTTAATTGAAACCACAGAAAGCAAAACTGCAGGTAAGGGGGTAGGTACTAGCATACATGCTTTTGTTTCAAATATTCCCTGTGAATTTTCTTCATTTTCTAGTTAGAGATTTTAAAAATAATCCCAGAGTAGAATATAAAATAAATCACTATGGAAAGGTTAAGCCCATCATTACGAAGTTTATTTTACTTCTATGAGCAATGGGAAACTACGTCAGCCAAATCAAGACATTTCTATTTTTGAGGTAAGTAGTACAGAATATAAGCTTTCTTTGACCGAGTCATATAGATACATAATTCTTTAATATGAAGCTACTTGTTTATCCAGAATATAAAATACAAAGATAAGGGAGTCTGGAAGTATTTATGAATTATTGAGATCATATTCAAAGTTACTTTTATATTAAAAATGGATTCAAGTAGCCCTGAAAGCCCTGGGGATATTTAGTGATTCCTAAAGAATCGCAAGCACACCATTACATCCTGCTGCTTCTCCTTCAAAATTCACGCAGCTATGACCACCTTGGAAATGACTATTACCTTAGTTTATGAAATTTAAAAACATATGTTCAAAATCATTTTTCATTCCCTGATTATTGAGGAAAACCCAACAAGATAACTGGAAAAAGAAATATACCTTACTTTTCATCTACATGCAAAAGTAGACACATATTTAGAGGAAGTTAATAAATCATACTTGATTGATTGACTCATCTGCTCTAATTCACATATAATTGAAACCACCAAGGCACCTTTTATCTCTGTGGCAATGACCACCCTGTGACTTTTATGCCTCTCTTAAAGAAAATACATTCTAAAGTTGGAGCCTACACCTTTAATTTGAATACCTAAGAGCGGATAACACTAAGGCTTTTCATCAGCAAGTGTTTGATAAATGAGCGAAAACTTACTTTGTACCAAAAGCTCTTATACAGCACTCAATATACTACTTCTAAAGAACCAGCCTGACTGCAGTAAGGAGTCTCCAAAGTATGCATTTGGAGAAGGAGAGAAAATACCAGCAATATTTGTTTCAATTGCAGCCTATTAGATTACCTGCCTTTTATAAGTTAATTACATATATATAACTTTGACATAAATCATCATATATAGAGAAGTGTGGATAAATGTGTAAGACCACTTTTGACTAATAATGGTGCATAACTGCTACCCCATCTCATTCTCAATTATTCATTACCATGAGGAAGGAAATCCAATTTAAATCCGAACTCTAAATCCAGTGTCTCTTTCCAACCTCATTCCCTAAGATTCCTCCACTTGCCTTGAGTGTGCCTTTGTTAATACGGGGTTTCAAAGATGGTTTTTTGAGTGAAAGAAAAAACAAAAAACAACATTGTGCTTAATGTTAACATTAGCTAACATTCTCCCAACATTAAAAACAATTTACACACTGAATAACTTGAATACCACACTGTAATTTCAATCACAGACTTAAGGATCCAAAGTTATGGTGAAATACAAAGCCCAAAAAGCAGGTGCTAAAATGTAAATATAACAACATTACACAAGTTTTAAAACATTAAAATTCATTTAATAACCTATATTGCTCACTTGTAAAAAGTTAAAGATCTCAGATTGTAGGTATCTCTCTGAAAAATCATTTCATATAAAGGGACCCTAACTAGACCGAAATTTGTAAATTGAACTCACTATTTACGAAGAATGACTAACCTCTTTTTATCAGAATCCCATCGGCGTTTCATTGAAAACACACTGTACTAGCTTTTATCAGAATTCATGTAAATACTGTGATTCATTCTGAATGATAAGACTTTGACAAAAAATTTTCTATTGAACTGAAATGAAATATTGTAAGATATGCACTTCTATTTTGACTTTGAAATATGTGGCTTAGTAAAGTATATGTTTATCTTTAAACTAAAAGTATATGATACCATTTTCCATAAAAAGCTTATTATGAGTCTTAGAAAAATGGGATTTTGTGTGTGTGTGTGGGTGGGTGTGGGTGTGGGTGGGTGTGGGTGTGTGTGTGTGTTTGCGACTCTCTGCCCTACTTTTATTTAAGGGGTTTAAGGGGAGTTATTTAAGGGGAGTTTATTTCTGTCATAACCAGAGAGTATAAAATAAGTCATATTACTGGCATTGACATCTTTACATCCTTCAGTGAAGATAATAGCGGATGTGACTCCTATTAGCTAAGGAAAGAAATCTTATGAATGTGGAGCATTGTTCCACGGGGTAATGTTCTGTCTACTGGAAACACGTTCATTTGTTAGAAGATAATTGAAGCACGAAATTTGCAAATATCTTCAGCCAAACAAATGATGGCACTATTCTTTGTGTGATGCAACACACAGCTTCTGTATATGCGAAGAGCATGTGCTCGGTACGGTATTTCTTCAGGTTGTGCAGAAAGGGACTCATGAGATGGTACGCAATGTATAGCTGTCAGATAAAAGAAAAACAGACAAGAAAAACCAATCTTCTCATGCTGACTATCAGCTAACACTTTAATCTGGTGAATGCTCACAGAAATAAGCTGAATTTACAGTTTGTTCTACTATAATTTGGGTGAAAAAAAATGAGACGATGTGAAAACGGAGGGTGGTATGGATAAGGTCAGAAAAAAGAACAAAACATTGTCTATTCCCAAGATGTCTGGATTTGTGTTAGGTCAGTTATAGTTACGAAATAACCTTAGACGAATTAACTGAATGATGTGTAACTCTTCTCATTTTTTCAATAAACGAAACTACAGTATTTGAAACCATCCACTTTTTGCTAGGATCACAACAATAGAATAAAACTAAGAAACACGTTTGTTACCTTTTGCTTTTACACAACTGATGCCCTTTTTACCCTCCCCATTTTTCCACCCATACTTTCCAGGGTCATATAGACAAACTCCTTTGTCATCAGACTATGGTTGAATTTATTCAACCAAAGTTATCATCAGAATTTTTCTGGAGCCATTCAAATGCTCATTGTGTAGATGCAGCCACAGTTTTAAAATAAATTTTTATTAAGCATTTTGATGTTGACAACAACAACAAAATTAAACACATCAAGTAGTTATTTTCCATTTAATATGCACTCTATCCAATAAAACAGCTCAGTTGCTGGAAAATGAAATCTTCTAAGTAACAGTGTAATGTGCAGTTAAAAATGAATCTTGAACAATGCTATTATCATCTTGTCCATAGTGGCCAATTTGTCTCCACTCCAACCTGGATAGGTCTTCTTAGGGGAGAAAATGTCTTTGCCAATTCAATTCTTTATGCAATACAAGTGGCATGCATGATTCAGGTTTAGTGGTGAATTACCCTGAACACCTGATCAAAATGACTTGGAAAAAGACTATAATTATCACAGGCAATCAGATAGCAGTAGTATAAAAAACCGGTATTTTATGACCACCTAAATCCTATTTGTTCATAGCAACACTAATTCTCCATTGCCACAAACTTCTCCCTAAATTTCCCTTCCCTCCCCTCTTCTCTCCCTTTATCCTTCCTTCCTTTCCTTTCCCTTCGTTTTTCTCTTTAATTTTCCTTCCTTTCTCCATTTCTTCCTACCCTCTTCCATTTTTCCATTCCCCCTCCTTCATGGTCTCCTTTCCCTAAAGTTTGGATTTCATAATCATGTTTAGGAAAAACTTCTAAGCATATCTTCCTCATTAATTGATAATACAAGAAAGGAAAAACTGCTGACCATTATCAAAATAATTTTATTTCAGAGCAATTTAAACATGTGATGAAATAGGATTAGTATTTCTTAATCCAATTTCTCTGACACTGAACTATAAATTACACAACACACTTGTTAATTCATTCACAATTCTAGAAAATAAACTGAGCTTCATGCGCATTTTACTTTGAAAGGCTGAATTTGCACACATTGTACCTCTATTCCTCTACAAAATAATAGTATATTTTCTAATTGCTGAAATTTATCAGTAGAGTTGCTCCATTTTTTTTAAAAAGCTACCTTTAAAGCCTTAAAATTAAAATTTTAACTTCCATTTTCTTTTTCTTACTATAATTCACTTCTGAAAAATTTTGATTTCATAATAGTGGTAGTTGTCTGTTTTTGAATATCAGAATTCATTAAAAAAATTAAGCTAAAAGAAAACAGAAACTTTTTACCATATATGTGATTTTTAACTTCAAAGTCTAAAGCTATTAAACACCTAGCTCATTCAAAGGTATGTTCTCATACCCCTTCTGGGTCAAAATTTCAATTATTGCATGTCTTACATTTCATCTGAATCTCATACATTCAAGTCTTACAATGTCTTGTTACATTAGTTGACCCAACTTCTGGTGTTTTGCAGTTATAATCCTTAAATTCCAATATATGTTCAAAATGGAACTTTCTTCCCATATTTTATTCATATTATCCATCAAGCAATCTACATTTCTTAAGAATCATTGGAATTTCTCAAGGTCACAAAATCTTATATTCAAGATACTAGTATATAAATGGTCTATTTGGAGTCTGCATATTACAAAGCTGAAGTCGTCAAACTTGCTGCTTAGATTGTAACAGTCTATAAATCTTTATTTTCTGATCTTCCCCAATTTCAGTGGACATTGATCGTTTATTGTCTGTTTAGCATCCTTTCTCTTTTCTATTACCAATAGACTCCGATTCCTTTGAGGGGAATTATTCTTCCCAAATTGTGAAGGACTTTGGGAGTTGGCTTTAAATCAAAGTTCTCTGCTGTTCTCTAGCTAAGACATGTATGTGATCCAGGAAAGGTCAGTTGTACTCTCTCTTCTAGATTTTTTCTTTGGGGGGGTACTGGGGATCAAACCCAGGGCCTTGCACTTGCTAAGCAAGCACTCTACCATTTAAGCTAAATTCCCAACCTCCTCTCTTTTAGATTTTACGTTTCAACAGAGTTACACAGGCTGGAAAAAGGAGAGCACCATAAAGAGATCAAGGAGTACCTGCTATTAGGTGCCCAGCACCTTTTCTTTTTCTGAAAGCCTTGCTTTATTGCCTTTATGCTAATTCTGATAAATTTACTTTCTGTTTGATTTAACCATGGAGTGATTTCTGTTGCTTGTACCCAGAGAACCCTAACTGACAATTAAACACATTATATTTGAATACCATCATTTTCTGTTTAAAATCATTTAAGGGTGAACATCACCTGCAGGCCATTACCAAGTCTTAGCCTGGCAAGGAAGGATCCCCATTATTTAGCCACATTCCTCTCTATTCTACCCGATCATGTTCTTCTTCATCATAAACCTCAACTTCAGCCATATGGAATCACAGTTCCTTTAACATCAGATGTTGGTTCCCACCTCAGTGAAAATTACTGTCTGTTCCGTCTGCCTGGATTGATCTTCTCATTTCATCCAGCTGGTTAATTCCAACTTGTTCACTGATTTTTAGCTTAAGTTTTATCCTTTTCAGGAAGTTACTCTTAACTCAGTTCTCTTCCCTGGCTTGGTTTTCTCTGAAATAACTCCTTGGGTCATCACCCAAAGACGCACAGGGAAGTATAAAACCATGGTATTTAAGGGTCAGGACTCCATACCTGGACTGATTAGGTTCAAATCTTAATCACTGTCTTCCTTCTTGGCAGGTAACATTTAGCCTCACTGTGTCTTAGTACCTGCCTTACAGTGTTGTTCTGAGCAGCAAATAAGAGATGGAGTGTATTTTAATCAGTGAATGGCATATATATTATGGGTGCTAAACATATTGTAACTGTTATTCCAAAATTTATCTTTATAGTACTACTATCATATTTTTCCCCTTTCAACCTTTTAAATCTATGCTTTCCCAACTTGTACCACTCTGTATTACTCGTGTACCTAGTAGCAACCACTAAAAGATCTTAAAAGGAATATATGAATAAGTGTCAATAGTTTTTTTTTTTTTTTACAGTTTATAAGAGCCTTTTGGAATACTCCCTCATTCACAAATAAACATTAAAGTTGGGATTATTTAAAGCATCACACAGAGGAACTATTTCCCAACATAATATCCTCCCTAAAGTTACTTCTCCTTGTTGTCCTCAACACATATAGACATTTGCTTCATAATTATTTAGGGTCATTTTACTGCCACCTTTTAGTGATTGATGCTACAAAAGGCAAGAACTAATAATGTCTCTATAAATCATTTTTTAGGGCAAGTAAAAGAAGTAGGAAAAGCATCATTATTATTTAGTAAGAGAAGGTAAAATGGATATGTGTGTATGTGAATGTGTATTTATAAATACAAAAACTTAAAAAAATATATAAATGAATTTCATTAAAATCCTATTCTTTGAGGTACCACACGTGGCTCTTGAACTCTCCTACATCAATTTGGGGTATTTTTGGGTACTGACATTGAATTTAGAGACTTTGCACTGAGATATGTCCCTAGCCTTTTTAAAATTTTTATCTTGAGACAGAGTCTAGCTAAGTTATCCCAGGCACAACTCAAACTTGTGATCCTCTGCCTCAATATCCAAGTGTTGATATTACAGGTATGTGCCATCATGACCAGATAATTTGGGCATATATTAAAGACTAAATCAACAGTCCTTTTTGAGACAGACAAATTTATTTGTAGAACTCTGAGGACTACTGAGTACATCAATTACTTCTCTAAAGACTAATCTCACAAACCTATCATAGGGGAATGTGAATTTTCTCTTATTCTAGCACGAAGGGATTTTTACAGGAAGCCATAATGCCAATGGAAGAACAGGCTGCAGATATGGAAAAGGGTTCTCATGTTCATATATTAGTATGTGATATACAGTATTACAGCTTATATCTAGATGTCCCCAAAGTCTCATATGCTCATAGGTAGGGTTTTGGGGAGTGACTGGATTATGGTGTGTGATACTTGACCATGAGTGTGTAGTACTGATTTAGTCCACTGATGGGTTTAGCATTGTTCCGGGTGTAGATGATGGATTTACTAATGAGGGAAGGCCTGCCCTGGGTGTGGGGGGTATCAACCAATAGGCTTATAGCCTGGTTGGAATAAAAAGGGAAAGAAGAAGAAAGTCTCGCTGCTTCCTGCCTGCCATGCCATAGATTGTTTCTTTGCCTTGCTGTCCCTCTGTTGTGCTGCCCTGAGTGTTGGGTATTTTGTCCTAGCAGTAAGAAAGTAACTAAGACATACAGTTCACATGACACAATTGCCATGAATTGGTACATTTCCAGAGTTTTCTGTGGAACCTAATATTAATCCTCCCACTAAAACGTGTTGAATACTCACACTAACCAATGCAAAGTAGGAAGCATTTTTGACTTAGTACCTAATTTAATCCTCATGGTAACCTACTAGGCAGATAGTATAATTATCCACATTTTACAGATAGATAAACTCAGGTTCAGGGAGGTTAAGTAACTCATGTCAAGTCATGTCTGTAGAAGTGGAGCTAAGCTTTAAACCTAGATATTCCAACTACAAAGCCTACCCCTTTAACTTTAAAACATGTTACCTCATTTGATATGTAAGAATCTGGAAGTATCGGCATAATGACAATGTGAAAGAATCTACCTTCTGTTTCTATACATATCAACGTGTTGCAGTTATAAATGCTCAGCATAATGTCTAATGTAGACTATGAATACAAACACATGCATTACTAAGCAATAGCAACAGTTACAGTTATTAGTCGTAAGTAGTACCATAATTTTAAGGAATCAAACGAACTTCAGTTTGAATCCTTACTCTGTTACCTACTAGGAACATGATATCTGTATGAGCCTCAGTTGCCTTTTTTCTGCAAGAATGTGGCTATAAATACTTCTTATGAAGAAGTAGTAGAAAAATCTTTACATATACTATCTTTATACACACATGTATTCATCACTATAAGGTAAATGTTAATGTGTCTTCTGCATGCCGTGTACCCAGAAAAGGAAACCAAGGTCTAGAGAAAGACTTGACCACAATTATACAATTCAGAAATGACAGAGAAACCATTGAATTAAGATCTTCTCAGTCCAAGTTCAAGATACTTTAAATGTAAGGCTTTTAAAAATTATTATGAATTTACCTTTCTTTCAATAGAAATTCTCTAGTTCACTTTAAAAAGGTATTCCCCTTATTGTCTGCCTTGCTCCTTGTTTTTCCAAAAGGTAATTCTGTAACACCTAAATATCTTCAGCATGCTTTTCTAGTTCTTTAGAAATGCTTGAAAGCTGCTACAAGTGAAATGACTGCAGTACATAAAATATTCAAAATTACCTTTCTTACCCATTTGGAAACATAAAAGATATATAGTATATATGCTATAGCTAGGTAGACCACATCGGTATCAGTATATTCTTAAAATTCTAGTTGATGCCATCATTTTAGCAAGTGGATTTCAATGTGGCAGAGAAATGGAACGTTGTATTAAAAACATGTTTATTTGAATATGGCATTGCATTAGTACTAATATTGAGATCGAGAATATTTTTAAATAACTTATGTTTTGTTTTTGCTACTTTTCATTTTTATTTGTAGCCAATTTTCAATTATCTTTATCATTGGAGGAGGAAAATTGGCAGAACTCAGAAGAGTGGATAATAAACAAGTCCCAGATTATCATGTTTGATTCTACAATGCATTATGACTGCATAGTGCCAAAACAGTTTAAATATAAACAGCTCAATTGAGCTAATTATTTGGTATCAAATAGATTTTTAAAATACCAGTTGTTCAGTGAATTTAACTAAGCCAACTATACTTGTAAGGTTTATGCTTTTTTCCTTGTATTTTCCCTGTTTAATTTATGGCTAATTTAGATAACTGCATTAGTTCACATCCTTTCCCTCACTTCGATTGAACGGAATAGTTTGTATAGTGTGCTTGCCGCTCTAGGGGAAAAGATGTCTAAAAACCTGGTGGGAAACGGTCTAGGAGAGCGAGGTGACCACAAAGAAAAGACACACTTTAGGAAAAGACTCTGCCAACTTCTATCTTTTTCTCCCATACCTTCTGTTTGATGATCATTTCGTTGATGTCTTCAAGGTCACCCACCATCACCCTTTGTGATTTTATAACTCGATCAAGCAGAGAAAGCCAGTCGGTAAGATCTCTCCAAGCCTGGTTGAAATCTGCCAGAGCAGGTACCTCCAACAGCAAGGAAGATGGCATTTCCAGTTTGGAGATGGCAGTTTCCTTGGTAACCGCAGGTTGTGTCACTAGAGTAACAGTCTGACTAGCAGCTAAAACATTTTTTTACGAAAAAAAGGAAAAAAAGAAAAAAAAGAAAATTAGAAATACAAGGTAAAAAGCTAATTTTGAATAACAATATGTCACCTTTAATTGAAGGGCCACAATTTGAGCCACACTGTCATTTATGATATTAAAATCTGTTTTTAATATAGAACATACATCATAGGAAATTCAAAGACAAACTTTTCTTTAATACACATTTAGCAATCTTTCAGAATGACTTAGCTTATTCTCAGGTTGGTACAAATTATTTAATTTAAATAATTCTTCGCAGTAACAATCTTATAGGTTGAGAAATTAGTAAACTAAAGTATTCCAACACTTCTCAGTGAATAGATGCACTTACTATTTTGCTTAAATGAGAAATAAATTACTTTGGAGGAGGGCTCTAGGGGAATCAAAGCCGAAGAAATGTTCTTGTCTCAGCTCTGTATTTTGTGCTCAGACAATTGAGCACAAAAACTTATCTTTTTTCTGTTTTCTTCTAGACTGGTACTGAAGTGACTAGCAGTGAAGACAGACCAAGGTTCATCATTTTTGGGAAATGAGAGTCAGTAAAGATTTTCTGCTTTGGGGTCCCCGGCACAAAAAAAAAAAAAAGAAGATTTTCTACTTGGATGTGAAACACTGTTTCAAGGTTTTTAAGAAATCTTAATTGTACTAAACACTACAGTGTAAGATAGCACATAGTAATGATTAAGCCATTTATGTGGAAGGCTATAATTTTTTGAATATTTGGATGAAATGAATACATGTTACCTAGAAAATTCAAGAAGCACGAATTTTAAGACAAACATGTCTATTATGTTCCACTGTGTGGGCATTCCAAGAATGGACCATTACGCACAAACAGGTTAAGATATGAAGTCTTGGAGTGAAAACGCTCAGGAAAAGACCCTGCCTTAGGATCTTGCTCTCTTCTCTGCATCAGGAATGCTGGGACCTCAGTTGTTTCACCTTTCTGTGCTTCAGTTTTTCTCCTCAGTAAAGGAAAAATACAAGCAAAATGTTACAGGGACAGTCGTGCAGATCCAAGTGATGAACGTGTGGCAATGCTGAAGATGGATCACATCAATCACATCATCATTGCCACAATATTAGAACAGTGCCCGATACTAGCAGGTAGTCAATAATGTGAACTGTTGCTATTTTTATAAATACATGGTTAACAAAAGCTCCATGAACAAAAAGTGAGAAGCTAGAGATACAGGCTAGAAATGTGAAATATTGGGGGAAAGTCAGTCAAAGGACTCTGTGTAGCCCTATACAGACTGATGGGGTCTGAACTTGCTGGTATGAGATAACGCTAAATAACACCTAGCCGGATTTTCACAGATGAGTGGTAAAAAGAGGGAATAGTTCATCGAGTCTAGTGATGGCAAACTTTGTAGAGCTTTCAAAGTTACAAACAGCCTGCTGCAGTACACATGCCATAGGCTCACCACCACTCAAAGGACAACAGCCTCACAAGCAGAATAGAATCAGGAGATCAGCAGTAAAGAAATACTTAACTGTGTCATTCAGAAGGGAAGCTTCCAGGACAGCTGTCAAAGAGGCCCCAGAGCCCTGGACAAAGCAGAAGGTGTCAGGTCTCAGACCCATGGACAAAGGTCTCGGACCCATGGACAAAGGTCTCAGACCCATGGGCAAAGGTCTCGGACCCATGGATAAAGGAACTAACCTAAGAACAGGAAACAAATGTGCCATGTTGGATTTTCATTCTCAAATGATCATTTACTAATTTTCGTGACTTACTCTTTGTACTTGGAGAGCTGTTTCCTCATTACAGAAGATGGTGAAGGATAGAGGAATTTTTTTTTTTTGTCTTTCAAACATTCTTAATGTTTCTCAGTTAAACCAAGAGCTCCCTAAAGATGGGAGAACTAATCTTGAACGAGGCAGAAAGAAAAAAAGTGTTTGCTATATCAGAATCAAAACCTAATGCCAAAAAGTAAGACTAAAATAAATTATACTGAGAAGACACCGGAACTTTGTTTTTCTTGAAGCTATCTCACTACTCTGAGGCTCCTTCTACAAAGAATAAAGCATAATCAGAAGCAAAAATATCATCTTGGGATCCACTATCCAGGAGGACTGCCCAGGGGAGCCACGGAGATCTGGAAGGGAGTCCCGACAGAAGAGCTGGATCCCTGCAGAGGACGCATGTGTAAAGACCCTAAATAGGGGGCACTGTGGCTCATTCATGTAAACCCAGAACTCTAGAAGGCTGAGGCAGGATGACAGCAAGTTCAATCCCAGCCAGAGTATTTTTCTGTTTTCTTCTAGATTGGTACTGACGCGACTAACAGTGAAGAGAAACCTTGTGTCTTAGCAAGACCTTGTGTCAAAATAAAAGTAAAAAATGGTATGGAAATGTAGCTCAGTTCAAATGCCCTGTATTCAATCCCAGTATTGAAAAACCAAAAAGCCAAAACAGAAAACACACAAAATCACTGTAGGAGCTTACTACAGAACATCAGGCTGCCTGGAAAACTGTTCCTGAAATAGATGCACAATAAATACCAAGACAACATACAATCAATTGGGAAGATTTCAAAGTTATGCAAAGTGTCTGACAATGGTCTTAAAAACCTTGACTTAGTAAACATTTGACCCCAAGATGAGAGGAGTGAGGTTTTTCTTTCTTCTCTAAACTTACACCCAAACAACAAAGAAGTACTTAATGAAGTAGAAATGATCACAAGTCATTTTAAATTTCAATAGAGTGAAGGATGAGAATTACGAGACTTCAACGAGCAGACTCTAACTTTCTGGAAAGGACTTTTGGAGAGAGAAAAAAAAGTCCTTTCAAAAAGCTAGGCCAGAGTTTGAGACTCTAAAAAGATGATTTGAGACAATTAAAACATACGGAAAGGGTCACCAGGATAATAATGTCACAAAATTCTCCATTCAGAAAAAGGGAATCACTTCTTGGCCTTCTGGCTAAGATCAAGTGGAGAAAAAGAGAATAAGTAGCAGAAAAATACCAACTTCAGCAGACTGCAAGGTCAACAATGCTGCCATTTCCGTACCAGTCAAGAGCAAGAATCATCTACCGACCAGTTAGGCTTTTCCTTTCTGGTCTCCTCTCCCCGAGAACTCAGTATCTGAACCTATCACCTTGATTGGATGAGATTAAGACAGATAAAATACTACATGGAGTTTTCAACAGGTCATCGTGGCATGGACCTCTGGTGCTCCTCAAGAAGCATGGGAAATGGCTTCCCCACCAACTGGTAGGGATTCTTTTCTCTGTGTCCCATTTAATTCCCTCCCTAAGCCTGATGGATGTGGCTGGACATCTACCCCTTGCTTTAGGCTCCTATGTAGGGTCACAGGAGTTGTCCTGGGAGTGGCCGCTTCAGATCTCAGCTTCTCTAACCACTGTGGAAACCAAGGATATTCTTTTAACATCCACTAGAGGAAAAGACTCTTCCTTCACAGGGTCCTAAAAGAAAATAATCTTTCTGGGGTCCTGCCATTAACTGTCCCTCCCTCCAAGAACAGACACTGATGTCTTTCCTGCTCAAGCACTTCTTGAGAGAACCACATGTATACAATTTAGCCAGCCAGATATGCAGATACACACATCATATGTACACACACACACACACACACACACACATTCTTATGAGACAGAGCACAAGCAAGAGTGTGCATACTTGGACAGTCTGTTAATGACTGTAGCATAGTCATGCATTCATTAGAAAATTTAAATGCCTGTGCCAAAACTTGTGATTTTTCTTCCATAGTTAAGGAGACAGAAAGTCAAGCTCAAAGCAGCTAAAACGAATCAACTTCGGCACACCATAATAGTAGCATGAATAACAGTAGGTGTAATTTACTATTGCAAACCACGGCTTTGCTCTGAGTATTTTGTTAATTAAAAGGTGTTGGCTTTAGGAAGGAACTCTTATTTTTTTAAAAAGTGTTTGAAGAACATTTCTGTAGTCTAAAATTGTAATTGGTTTTGGGGGTAATGATTAGTCAGACTAACAGCTTTACTTAGAGCTTTAAAGGAGCCAATAAATCTTTCAAAACACACACACACATACAATGTGTTTGGCATATTTCCTTTGAAGTATCTACACACAATTTTTCTGTAATTCACAGGTCTCCTTTGGATGATAAGAATGCAGCAAGTACATACTCTATTTCTAGCTTTGCTTTATGAATGTGTGTAACTTTATTTTTCTATTTGAGAAATGAGTAAACTTACTAAATAAGTGATTAGACTCACTTAACTGTTTCATGAGGGAATATCTAAAAAGTGCTGGCAAGTTTCCTTTTCTCCGCAGCAATACAGGTCAACAGAAAATAATAATATGTACGGTCAAATTGCATTACAGTTTAATTGCTGTGAGGCAGAGGAAAGATTATCAGTTACTTTTAATAGATAACAATAAGCACCACTGGAGAGTATTTTCTTTCTGACTGTTTGAAAGGATGCCATGTGGCTTAATGAAATATGGAAGAGTTCAAGAGTACTTATTATGAAAAGTAGAAATTGCATCTGGATTCCAAGAAAGAACAATCTATTATATGCAAACGAGGAAGAAGTTCACTTCTTCCCTATAAATATTTGTCATCTATATGTACAAATGACGGCTAGAGGAACATCCAATTGTGACAACCAAAAACGTCACAGTTTGTATTCTATATGGAAAACCCGAAACAAATGTAATGAACACATAAATTCACTCGTCTGTATTTTTCTGTCAAACTAAAGACTAAACAAATAGTATGTCTCAGTTCTCAATCAGTTATTGACAGTCAATCACACTAAGTGTTTGTGCTATGCATGGGCAAGGCAGAAAGAACTGGAATGCAAGTATTCTTGATAACTGATTATATTTCTTGATTTTAGGAAAAAAACGTGTTAAATGTAGGTACTAAAGAAGTTGCCAATACAGCAGGGTGAAAACCCACAGAGTGGAAAAAAAATTTTGTCAGCCATTCCTCAGACAAAGGTCTAACATCTAGAATATATAAAGAACTCAAAAAAAAATCAGAACCCCCAAATTTAAGGACCCAATCCAAAAATAGACATCTGAAATGAACAAACATTTGTCAGATGAAGAAAAAAAAATGGCAAGTAAATATATGAAAAAGTGTTCAGCATCACTGGTCATTCAAGAGAGGCAAATTAAAACATCGCTAAAATTCCATCTCATTCCAGAAAGAACAGCTATTATCAAGAAATCAACCAAAAAAACCAAAAAACAAAAAAAAAAAGAAATCAATCAATAACAAATGCTGGCAGGCTGCAGGGAAAAAGGAACCCTCCTTCACTGTTGGTAGGAATGTAGACTGGTCCAACCACTGTGGAAATCAGTGTGACAATTCCTCAGAAAACTACAACTAGAGGTTCCATTTGACCCACCTATTCTTCTGCTTGGTATCTTCCCGGAAGAATTAAAAACATCGTACCACAGCGATAATATGTACAATCATGTTTATAGCAACACAGTTTGTAATAGTTACATCTTGGAAACAACCAAAATGCCCAACAACTAATGAATAGCTAAAGAAGATGTGGTTTTTCTACACAATGGAGTATTACTCTGCCATAAAAAAGGATAAACGTGATACATTTATAAATAAATGGATGCACCTTGAGAACATACTCTTAAGTGAAATAAATCAGACACACATGAGTACATATTGAACTGTTTCTCTGATATGAGAAACTGTAAGTGTAAATAAGGACAAAAAGGTATAATAGATACTACATAAAAGAAAGATAATATTCAATAGGGAGGAGAATTAGAAAGGGAAGAGGAAGAAAAGAAGGAAGGGAAAAAGAAAAGAAGGGGAAAAAGGGAAAAAATGGAAAAATAAAGCTGTTATAAATAAGGAGGGGGGGCTGGGGATTTAGCTCAGTGGTTAAAGTGCTTGCCTTGCAAGCACAAGGACCCGAGTTCGATCCCCAGCACCAAATAAATAAATAAATAAATAAATAAATAAATGAGGAGGGGAGGGGGAGTGGGGGGGTGGGGAAGGGGGGAACCAAGATATATCATGTACAGGTACAAATTAATTATGATGAATGTGATCATTATGTATACAGTGTACCAATACATGTTCTTGGTAAATTAAATCTAAAAAATTGAGACAAAAGCTTAGTGATATTACCTATCTCATTTTAAATTTATTCCTCCTAATAAGAATATAACCCAAATAAAAAAAATAGGTGCTGTACTTCGAAGGAAGAGATACTACCAATATTGTTATAACCACCATCATAGACTCAGAGCCCCAGGAAAGGTGTTGGAGGGTTTTTTTGGTGAGGGGGTACTAGAGATCAAACTCAGGGCCTTGCACTTGCTAGGCAAGCGCTCTACCACTGAGCTAAATCCACAACCCTCATACAAGTGTCTTCATAAATCCTGTTTTATTTCATTTTTACCACGCTTCAGAGTAAGTGTTTTCATCCCTATTCTAGCAAAAGGCAAAGTAATTTGTGTAAGACCACACATTAATAAACGTCCACTTGTGAAGCCAGTGTGACTAATCACTACGCATATATCCAAAGGTCATCTGATCATCAGCAAACTGTTCTACATGTCCTACTCAATATGCAAGAATTATTAATAACTCAAATACTTCTGACTTCAAGGGTTATAGTTTACAATATACGGCACTAAAAATATACTTAATATTCTAATTTGGGAGGTGTGATCACTTGATCCAGCTGTAAAAATATATGTAACAATGTAGTACATTAGGTTTCCCCCATAATTTAAGTACTATTCTTGAGGAGTATCTCCAACTTGATTTCACCCAAACATACGCTTGTCACCAATTTAGGAGGGAAATAACCATTGCCTTTTCTGTTTTCATCTTCTAAGTGCACTTCCATAACTCACATTATATGAATTCATCCTACATGCACTCAGCATTTCTCGACCTCAGCATTATTGACATTTTGGCCTTGATAATTCTTTGTTCTGAGTGGTCATCCTGTACATTGTAGGATCAGCCTTATTTATGAGTATTCTTCGTAGAGCATCATCCATTTCGATGACCAAAAATGATTCTATACATTACCAAATGCCCCAAAGCCAGAAAATAATTACTATGAGAGCAAGTTAAATGAAAGAGATTTTAGTTTCCCTTCCTTTCTCCTCCACATGTACAGTTTATATAATTTTTAGCATTTGTGCTAGATATTCTTTATACCTACTTACTATGCTTTAGAACTAAATAGTGTCCCCGAAAAGTCTCATGAGTTTGGAAGATGATTGGATCATGAGGGTGCTGTACTCATCAGTGGAGTCATTCACTGATGAGTACAGCAGCTGAACATGCTATCAGGAGGTGGGTCCCTGGGGAGCACCCTCCCCAGTTCCTCCCTTTGGGCTCTGCTACCTGGGTACCACGGGGCGAGTGACTGTCTTCTACTTAGGCCCTTCCATAATGTCGTTTCTGTCTTGGAGACTGCTGACCATGGACTGAAATGTCTGAAACTGTGAGCCAAAATACACCTCTCCTTCTTTAAGCTGTGGGTATTGGGTACTGTGTCTCAGCAATGAAGAAAGTAACAAAGGCACTACCCAAGTTTGTGCTTTCTTACTCTTCAGAAGTATTGAGTAAGTGAAATTAAGTGCTTCTCTTACCCACATGATGCTGAACAGGCATTAAAGAAACAGTAAAAGCCTAAATTTATTGCTGCTAGGGAATATTAAATAATATTATACAGGAAATATCTTGGTGATAAAAATGACAGCATCTCTGGTGGAGAATGAACGTCCACATATTCTTTCTTTTCCTGCACCTAAACCTTTATAATGAGATATTGTAGAACCTTTCACTAAAGTCTGTAGTGTATTTCTCCAATCTTCGAATACAGATTGGGCAAGTGACTTGTTTTGGCCAATGGAATACTAGCAAACATGAAGCAAGGGTGAAAACTATTTGAGCACTGGGTTCTGCTTGGAATTCTTCTACTGCATGAAATATGCTAGCCGACTGAGTAATGACAGACACATGATCCTGTCATCCACATTGTTTCAGACAGTAACCAATACAATCAGATACATGGGTAAGAACGTTAACTTCCAGCTGACTTTTAATATATGAGTGAGGTAACTGACACCAGGAAAAGAACCACCCAGGTGAGACCAGTTCTAAGGAGATTCCAGAATCAGGAACTAGATAAACGATCCTCATTTTAAGCCACTGCATTTGGGGGAGTTTGTTACACAGCATTAAATAACTGATACAGAATCCATTTTTACCTCTTATGAACACATGCATCAGAAATCAGATTTACTATGTCCCTCTGTTATGGTTTGTGCCTAGAGGTCCCCTCAAAGCTTCACGCAGTCATGGGTGGGGCTTTTTCTGAGGTGGCTGAATCTAGAGTGTGATGCTGGGAATAAGGGTGCGTGATTACTAAAATCAATTGCTGATTGGTTTGGCACCACCCTAATCCCAGCAGCCTGGATAAGAAATAAGGGGCAGAAAGAAGCTGCTTAGGTCCCTTGCTTACATTGCTGCCTTCTGTCTGTCTGCCATGCCACCCTGCCTTGGATCCAGCTGATCGTGGACTGAAACATCTACAAACTGTGAGCTAAATAAACCTTTCCGCCTTTAACTTTGGGTGTCAGGTATTTCGTCTCAGCAACAAGAGAAAAGTAACTAAAACACCCTCCTCTTGTCATGGATGGGGGTGTGATCCAGCAGACAGAATACAGTTGGAAAAGAATCTTCAAGTTAAACTGCAAAGGACACACAGTGGAAATTCACACAGTCATTCTAATGATGCCTGTGCACCAGGCGGCCAGCATTTTTTCAGAATATTTAATGAAAGCAATACCTTCAGTAGAAATTCATTGTTAGTGTGCTTGTAACTTAGCATAGGGATATTATACAGAGAATGGGAGCCAAGAAGTAGGCAGCTCAGTACAGAAGACTGGGAAAGAAAAACTATATGAAACCAGAATCAAGATCATGCTATTGACAAAGGGTGATCATCAAACCCACAAGGGATATCAAAATGAAATCCATGCAACTACTTGAGTTTAACCAGGTAGAGAAGAATGTATAGTTCTCTTTATAGAAAATGCAATATATTCTATCAAGATTTTAGGACCTTAAAAATTTTTGAATTATGGGTTGAAGATTTAGCTCAATGGTAGGGCACTTGACTAGGAAGCACAAGGCCCTGAGTTAGATCCCCGGCACCCCCCCAAAATTTCTAAATTAAAGAACTTATTCTTATTTTTGGTTTGTTTGTACTTACTAGAGTTGCTTCTACCCAAATATTTGAGAAAAGATTCAGCAGGTCAAGTATGAACAAAATTATGTATGCAGTATTCTCTAGACAATTCCATGTAAATGAGTCATGTTTGGGTGAGCTACATTTTAATCCTGAGAATTATTAAAATAAATAGTACTAAATTTTTAAGATTATAACCTTGTTTTAGTTACTTTTCTCTCGTTGTTGGGACAGAATACTCGACACCCAAAGTTAGGGGAAGAAAGGTTTATTAGCTCACAGTCTGCAGAGGTTTCAGTCTATAGTCCGCTGGGTCCGAGGCAGGGCGGGCCGGCGTGGCAGACCGGCAGCCGACCGGCCACAAAGTAAAGTGAGGAAAATGTAAGGAATGTATGCAAATAAGCAATACAAACAAGCAGCTAGTTAGCTTCTTCCTGTCTCTTTTATCTAGGCTACCTGCCCCCAGGGCGGCCCGCACTCCCACCCCCAATCTCAGTCTCACATCCTTGATCCCAGCAGAACCATGCCAAACCGATCAATGGATCAATTTAGTAATCACACACTCTAGATCCAGCTATCGCTTACCACATGAGGCTTTGGGGGGACATCTAGACACAAACCATAACAAACCTATAAGTAACATCCCATGTTCCAGGCCCTCACAAGCCTTGTCCAAGAAATGAGACAAGGTGCTACTTGAATTAAATATTGGAATACTCTTTCTCTTCTCCCCAAAACTCAACGTCTGACATGTAACATCTCAACCAACATTTGTTGTCATTACTAGGATTAGAATGAGGTGCAATGTACTAAACAGAGTCATTAAATGTAATCTATATATAACTGCACATATCTGCAATATTTAGATTTTTATCAATTTCAATCTAGAGATTCATCAGGCAGAATACAGACAGGAACCATCAGCTGCAACGTAAATGAAGCAGTATTACATGGTTTTAAAATGTAGATTCTTTGGGATTGAATTGATAATAACAGTATTTGCACTGAACTTTGAACAATATAAAGATGACTTCTTAGTCATTTTCTCCATTGGTTTCTTATGTGGACAGGGAGAATATCATTACCACCAATTTACAGAGTAGGAAATTAAATTTGAATAAATTAAAACATTTCCCAAGTTCAGCATCTATTAATTTAGGTGACGAGTTCTGAGTTATCTCTATTCTAAAATGAAAGACCTTTAGATGAGTCATTAAAAAGAAATTCATACAAAACAGCCTGATTTAATAATGGCCCATGGCCTGGAATAGGTATTTCTTTGAGGAAGATATACAAATGGCCAAAGACACCTTATAAGGTGCTCAACTTCCCTAATTATCAGGGAAATACAAATCCAAACTACAATGAAAGGTCACTTCATACCCATTAAGATGGTTACTGTCAGAAAAAGGTAAAACATGCTAACAGGTGTTGGTGAGGTTACTGAGAAATTCGAACACTTGTGCACTCTTAGTGGGAGAGCAAAATGGTGCAATCACTGTGGGACACAGTATGGAGATTTCTCAAAACATTAAAAATACAATTACCACATGGTCTGATAATCCAACTTCAGAGTATGTATCCAAAAGAATTGAAAAAAGGATCTTGAAGACATGTGTGTGCTTATATTCATTGTAGCATCATTCACAATAGAAACAAAATTGAAGCAACCAAAATGTCCATTGATGGCTACATAGATTTAAAAATGTAGTACAAACAATGTAATATTATTCACCCTTAAAAAGAAAAAAAAATTGTTTTCAATATGCTACAACATCAGTGCACATTGAAGACATTGTGCTAAATGAAATAAGTCAGTCACAGAAAAGAGAAATGTATGTTTCCACTTATATGGGATATTTAAAGTTTCTCAAACTCTTAGAAGCTGTTATCAGGGCCTAGGAAAAATGGGAAAATGGTAACTATTCAATGGGTAGACTTTCTGTGTTGCAAGATGAAAAACTTCTAGAGCTCTGTGGCCCAATACAGTGCACACAGTTAACACTACTGTACTATGTATCCTTAAAAGGATAAATTCAAAATATGTGTAGGAAAATGGATGGATCTTGAGACATAATGCTAAGTGAAATAAATCAAACACAGAAGATTAAATATTGCACAGTTTCTCTTACATGATAAAAACAAAATATAAATTTAAAGAGCAAAATAAAGGAGAGATGGTAGAAGCAGACAGTGGACATTTCGAAGATGGAGGGGAGAGGGGAGCGGGGAGAGGGGAGGGGAAGAGAGGAAGAGGGAGTAAAAATGAAGATTTGATATGGAATGTACCAATTCCCTCAAATGAATTGAATTACGTATCACAAACATATACTAATTAAAAATGGTTAAGATGGTAAATTTTGTGTCCCATGTTTTATTCCATAATTTAGATAAAGAAAGAATGCATGGATGTTGCCAAGTGTAGCACACAGCCCCCCCACCCCGGGTTAAGGATCATAATAAATCTTATCCTGTAAATCACGGTGGTACTGGTATATTAAGGCCCAGTGAAAATTATCAGTTTGTTTTATGTCTTTATTATTACTTTGTATCCTTCTTGAACCCTTTGTGCAGTAAGAAGAATATTCTAACAGCTCTCAGTAGCTGATATTCTGGTACCCCACTGAGATCCTCTCCTGGAGTTTATGGGTCACCACAGATACCATCAATAACGAAATAATGCCTGCTGATAACTCACTGCTGCACTTCTGGTGGGGGGAAGGGGCTGCTCTTGGTTACTGCAGGATGCAACTTCCAGCTGGCACGCCTCGATTTGGGAAAACTAAAGAACCACCCTAGTCCTAGGACTCCCTGTCAGATTGGCTGAGACCTGGACAGCGGCAGCACTGTGGGTCAATCTCTCCCTCCACCTAGTATTGCCTCCCTCACTTCCTTACATAGGCGTCTACCAAGAGTGCTTCCAAATAAACGTGTGCAGCTTTTGTCTCAGAGACTGTTTCCAAGGTGTCTAATCTAAGACACTACCTCTTGGATCTATGGATATAAAATTTTCTGATACACAATAGCAACATGATGGGTCAAAGTTTTTAAATGACATTATTCCAGGATTGAAATTAATTTTTTATTGGTATAACATGTTACATAATTTGATAATCAATTGAATGATCTGGAAAATTAAAAAAAAAAATCAAAGGATTGGCAGCGTATTTATTGTTTAAAAGCTTATAAAGCAGTTTTTTTTGGGGGGTAGATCCTGGGGAGCAAACTCAGGACCTTGCGCTTGTGAGGTAACTGCTCCACCACTGAGCTAAATCTCCAGCCCCAAAACAGTTTTATAGTCCTTGGTTATACCTGTGTTTCAATTCATCATCTGAGTTGCTCTTTCTTAAGTGAACTCTGAACACATCCTGTAACTAAAACACCAACAAGTCTGACAAACCCACACACTGAAGTCTTGATCTCTGTCTCCATAATGACATTGGAAATGTCACCCCTATCTTGTGTTGGTTTGAAGTGATAGTGTTGGGCTTAGCTTGGCTTTTAAAGTTCTGGGTCAGTAAACACATTATAAACTGCAGGAATGGAATAGGCACTAACTGAAGTAGTGAAACTAGCTACATCAAAATCAATTTATGTTTTCATTTAACTTGTAGAAAAGCACACCAAGCCTATGAGTGAACTAGTTATCAACCATACAACAAAAACCCAAATCAAAGGTAGAAAAGAAGACTTAATGAAAATTCTTGCACAAGCAAGTGAGTAAATAAATACGTAAGATTATGATGTTTCTTTTTTCAGGCGTGCCCACCAAACTGTCTCAAATTCCTTTTTGAAAGTAGGAGAGGTAATCATAAAAATAAAAATATGCTATTTGAAGATTGTAAAACATGGTTTAGAAATGATAATACTTCTGGGAGTGTGACCATGACAATTTTGATGCCCATACTTCCTATTGCTGCAGACTTGAATCCCACTATATTAATCCTCTTGATGAATGGGTCTAAAATTAAGAGTGTAAAGAGAGTCTGGGAAAGCTGTGAGTCTACAGTTTATGGTTTCTGAAATAGGAACACAGCCTACTTTGTTTATTCAGACAGGATCTGTGAAGCTGTACTGTTGTAGAGTTGGTTCATTCTCAACTTCTTTTTGCTGCTTAGAAAGGGGAAATTGTAACAGATCAAGGCTAATGTTAATTCTCTTTAAATAAAATCAGTAAGACACACTTAAGCCCTGGTTAGACCAGTACTTTTTCCATGATGGCATTGTTTTACATAGAGGATGTATATGGTTTCAATCTTCTTAAATTTGTTAGGATATGTTTGGTCTAACATAGGATCTTTTCTGGAGAATGTTTTATGCCCTTTTGAGAAAAATCTGTGTTCTGCTACCGTTGGACACAGTGTTCTGTGTAAATATGTTAAATTCATTTGGTCTTAAAGTGTAGTTTGAGCCTAGTGCCTCAATTATTTTTGTCTGTCCATTGTTGGAAGTGGGCACTGAATTACCATATTATGATTATATTGCCTCTATCTCTCCCTTCAGTTCTCTTCATATTTGCCTTGTAGATTTAGGCACTCCAATGTTGGGTGCATGCACACACAAAGGTTTTTGCTTTGTGACTGCCATGATATTTGTAACACATCTTATAAAAGATGTGTCACAATTTAAATACACAAACTATGCTTTACTCTCAACACTCAACATTTATGTTTTTAATGTCACAATTTACATCTTTTTATAATTTGCATCCTTTACCAAATTATTTCAGTTATAATTGTTTCTAATAAATAACAAAAGTTTGCATTCATATTAATTGAAAATAAATTTTTGAATGAAAGTTATATTTAAGGTTCAGATATTCTAAGGTAAAGTTAATTACTGTCTAGAATATAAAATCACATTACTTTTTTTCATTAAAAGTAATAGTCCTTAAAATTAATGTTTCTTTTATTCGAGATGCTTAGAACTAGAAAAAATATATATATCCTACTGTTAAAATTACAGTCTTCTTTAATCCATTAAAGTAAATAAAATGGATGAAACTTTTCATTAAATTATGTCACAGAATTTTCGCATCAAAGTAAGCCATATGAAAGACATCAAATAAACTTAACTGAAACATTAACTCCCATTTAGGTATTATCAAATTAGAATAAACAAAAAAGAAAATGAATGATGCATCTTTGAGAAATATACCCATTACATATTGATGGAAACTGTATGTAGTTTTGAATTGATAAAATTCTTCATTTTTACCCTGTAATTTGGTGGAAACAATGAAAAAAAGTCACCAAAGCTGTTTGCTATTTTTGTCCTACCTCAAAGGCAGGATCACATTGTACATCAATAGCTATACTTATTAAAAAGTGTTAATTCGTATGGCTTAACACATAAACTGTACTTCCTAGGACTATAAGAACTTGAAGAGCTAGATAGAAAGATGAATTTTCAAAGAAAAACTAGGGTCAATTTATTCACTGGGGCCTGATGTTTCCATTCAATCTGATATAAAAATGGAACATAATAATGCAGGGGCTCAAGTACTCAGAGACTGGATTGCTGAAATGGATAATCTCCCTTTACTGAAAGTGGACACATCTGCTAACTATAATTTGATGACTTGAATAGTGGAAATAGTAGTGAGTTCCATGTGTTAAAGGTTTGTATCCCAGAGTGGTGCTACTGGAAGGTGGTGGAACTTTGAAGATGTGCGACCTAGTTGGATGTCTTTAAGTCCTTGGCAGTGTCCCCCTGAAGGGCACTCTGCAACCTCAGACCCCTTCCTCTTTTCTCTTTGTTCCCTGGCCCATGAGGTGAGCAGGTTTTCTTTTCCATGGTCTCCAAGCATCATGTACGGCCTCATCACAGATGCAAAACCAACTAATTATGAACAGGACCCTCCAAAACAGCGAGTCAATATAAACCTTTTCTGTTTATAAGTTTATTATCTCAGGTATTTCATTTTAATGATGGAAAGTTGACTAACACATTGGCTAATGATATGAATAAGTAAATTATTCTATAAAAATGTAAGCACCTTAGTTTTCAATGTCCACATAAATATATGTTAATCACTTGAAAAGATCTTTAATTTATAATTATACATCAAAAACCATAGATGTCACATCTGGTTGCATTCTCAAAAGTCTCATTTAGGACAACTCTATCATTTAACAATTCAGGAAATCAAGGGCTAAGATATTGAGTAGTTTGCCCAAGACAGAAAACAAGATAACAAATTAGGACCATATCCTAGCTCTATGAGTTCCCAATTTAGTAATCTCTTAATTTGCTAGTGGTTTACCATATTACACACATGCCTGTGTAATCTCAGAAATGTTTCCTAACTCTGCGTAACAATGGCTTACTATCATGAATAGATTGATAAAAATAGTGACAATATCATACCTGTAAAATGTTAATGGTTTTACATTTTATCTATTTGTAACTGCGGAAGTTGAACCCATGGCCTTCACACTGAGATACATTCCCAGCCTTTTAAAAATTTATTATTATTATTAGTAGTAGTATTTGTAAAATGGGATGTCATCAAGTTGCCCAGGCTGGGCTTGAACTTGTAACCCACCTGCCTCAGCCTCCCAGAATGCTGGGATTACACTTGTGCGCCACCACACACATAGCTACAGTTTTATATTTTATTGATTGCCTTATAAAATCCACTACATATTAGCGGGTAACTCCTCACTTATTTGATCTACCAGCAACACTTGAAATGCTCATGGATTCAAAAACTCTTTGCAATAATTCTGGGAAATCTCAGCTATCTCCAGCGTACATACTGAGAATTTCCTATAGTGTTAGTGTTCGCTCCTATGGCAATTCTCTGATCAAACATCTTCAGAAATCACATTGCTTACCCTCACTGTTGCCAAACAATATTATCTCAATCATTTAAAGATGGACTACGCCACAGATAGTATAAAAATTTGCATTTTATAAATGGTTGTTTCTTTCTTTTTGGAGGGGTACCGGGGATCTGACTCAGGGCCTTGCACTTGCTAGACAAGTGTTCTACCATTTGAGCTAAATCTCCAACCTCCTCTTTCTTAAATTACAACACATTTAAGTAACAATACTCTCATTTCCATCTGGATATGCTTTTTTGAGTGAGAGCACACAGCCAGAAGTCAGTATGCTCCCACCTGGCTATCCTACTTTGCTCATTTGTATGTATCTATAGGCGATCACATGAATGCGTCCACTGAAGAAGTGAATGTCACTACCATGTGTGGGAAGGTTAATACAAAACAATAACCAAATGCCTGAATTTGCCTTCACTGTACTGACAGAAAACTAATTCTTTCCTTTTTATCCAAATACATTGTTTCAGACTAGCCAGTCTTCTTCATTCAATGCTGAAAATGCCTTTGCCTTTAAAAAATAAAATTTTCCAAGATGCTCTTTAGATGTAAGTATCTTCTTTCACCTTTTGTAATCCTTCCCATTCTTTATTATCAGACTGTCACTTTCACTTCTGTGAAGCCTTTGTTGACAACTCCAGTCAGCCCTGCTATTCCTTTCTATGAACCCGTATGTGGACTATATTCTCATGAAGAGTCTTCCTTATTAGATTACATATTTTTATATTATTCTTTAATGACCCAAATTATAAAATTCTAGAATTGGAGGGAAACTTGGGAAATTCCAATGCTGAACTTTAAAGTGTCACCTCTGAGCCCTGTAAGTTTTCGACTAAAAAGCTTTGCATGCAATTCAGTAGATCCCTGGTACCAACAACAGGTATGTCCAAGAGTCTGTGCAAATCAAAAAGCAAACTGGTGCGATCAGTTAGGCTTACTTAGCAGTTAGGGCATCCACCACTGACCAGTGATTTCTCAGGACATGAGATTAGTGCTACAAGCTTTTCATAGTATAACCACTCAACCACCCAATGGGGTAGATGTCGTTAAGCCCATGGAAAAATCACTACATATCATGATCTTTAACAAGCATTTTCTCTCACTTCATAGGCGGTATTTAGATCAGGAGTACATTTCCTTCTTAAATTGTGAAAAAAGTCAACAACAACTCTTATTTAAAAAAAAATTGTGTAGTCTATTAAGACATTACTATCTGCACTAAAGCAAAAATTTCAAAATATAAAGGACTTTTCAAGATATGTGCCACCACTAAAAGTCAACAGAAAATTGTATTTTCATTTGATGTTTTTCCAAAAAGAAATAATAGGTTCATCACCTTAGTTCTCTCAGATATTCCTGACAACCACAAGATGAAGGAGGAGTGGTTTATTTTTGGGTCATGTTTCTGTCCATTACTGCTGGCTCCAAAGCAAAACAGCATGGCAGAAGGGAGTGGCAGAACAGAGTTGCTAACCTCATGGCAGCCAGAAAGCAGACTGTGTGAAGGGAGGAGTAGGGAAGGGAGATACTGTATACTCTTCCAGGCCACGTCCCCAGTGACCCGCCTCTTCTGACCCTGTCTCAAATAAAATTGCATAGAGGGGAGGATTAGGGAAATAGTTGAGGGTGCCCTGGGTTTAAGCCCTAGTACCACAAAAGAAATGTCGAGGACATTAAATAAGAATAGGATACATACAAACTCTCCTGAAAATTTTTCTGAAAGAAAAATATTCTAACAGTGTACTGAGATGATAATAGTGTTGAACTGGTTTAGACGAAAACTAGGGTAAGGGAAATGATGTCAAAAGTGACTGAAGGTTATAGTGTATGTCCAAAATCTTGAGCACCATTAATAAAGCTCATTCTACTTGGACTTACTCCTCCATTCATATCCTGTCTGGAAGATAAACTACCCCAAAATTCAAGACTCAATAGTAATATACTATTATTGCAGAGTTCATGAAACATTCCTGAGGCTGTGATCGGGGAACAGCTTGACTGTTCACCAGTGTACGAAAGAACTTCATATCGACACTAAGCAGCAGCTGAAGAATCTTTTAATAGTTGAGGCACTTTTTCTAAATCCTCCAGTTATGCTTCACTGATTAAATTATTAAGAACCTCTGATTTAGCTGTTTCATATTTTAGATGGGAGTGAAGATGTTTTAAAATCATTTCCATTATTCATGGTTTCTTGTTTTTCAAAATTAAACTTATAGGATGCTGAGATAATCCCTTTTTATTAGGCCTGCAGAAATTGAGAACTCACCAAAAAAGCAGAATAGCAGCATGAAAGTATCATTTTCCTTGACAATATCATATTATGGTGGGTTCGCTTTCTTCCCCTTAGCCAAGCTATATATATTCCAAATAGCATTGTTAATCCAATTGTTTAAAAAAAGGTACAGATTCCTACTAGCCTCCAGATCTAGTCCAAGATATGACTGACTCCAAGTTCAAAGACAGACAAGACTACATTTAGGAAAAGCCTCCCAAATGTGGATGATTAATTTGTATATTGTTAACTCCTACAAAAATATTTTTCTTTGTTATCTAGCACATATACAGCTTCCATATAAGAGTATCTTTTTCTAGGCTGACTGAACAAGTAGCAACTGAATATCTTTGGACCCAACATCATACTGATGGAGTGAATATTGTTAGTGATTTAAACAACATTCATGGGGGCTGGGGCTATAGCTCAGTGGTTACAATGCTTGCCTAGTAAGCACAAGGCCCTGAGTTCAATCTCTGGCACCAAAAAAAAAAAAAAAAAAAGCCAGAACAAAAAAAAAACAACAACATTCATTCTCAGACATCCCTTCACCTGCCCTGCAATTCTACTTCCTAGGAGAATCCCAGTTCTTTTCAAGTTTCTATGCACTTCATCCCTAGTTCGGGAGGATGATTTACAGTCATCTAAAGCTTATATTCTAATCCCAGCAAAATCATTTGATTCTTTTTGACTCTAGCTCAGGAATCTCAGTCAACCAGCTTATGGTTAGAGTCTTAATTAGTGGTACAGTAATACTAACAGATATGATGATATATAATGTACATTGTCTCAGTCTATTTTGTGTTGCTATAACAGAACAAGTGAGTCTGGGCACTTAAATAAAGAGCAGAGGTTGACTTAGCTCACAGTTCGGGAGGTCCAAAAGCATGGTACTAGCAGGACTTCCAGTGAGGGCCTCACGCAGGATAGCATCACATGGTGAGGACATTTGTGAACAAGCAGTTATATGACAAGAGAGGAAGCCAGATGTGGAGGGGCCAGGCTTGCTCTTCTATAACAATCTGCTCCTCTGTAACAATCTACCCTCCTCCTGCCGGACATAATCCTCTTGGGGGGGCAATCCCTAATCCCTTCTCAGTGGCAGTTGTGACCTAATCATTCCCACTAAGCCCCACCTCTTCAAAGTCCCACCATCTTTCAGTATTATCACAGTGAAGATCATGTTTCAGCACATGAACCTTTGGGGGGGACATCGTATCCAAACCATGGCACACATCATTAGCGCACGATATATAACCTATGCTGGCCCGATTTGACTGAAGGAAAACATCTCTAATCTTGAAGTCAGAGGTTCTTTCTTCCTGTGAACAGGAAGTCACCTTGAAACCTGGAGGGCAACTAGTGAAACTGTCAAAATTCACACAGAGGGAACAAGCAGAACAAAGAAAATCACAGTAAAATAGAGTCAGAGCTCTGCTAGTACTTCCTTTTGAAGCCTGCTTTCGCCACTTCTAGTCACGTGAATGGAGTAAACCTGATTGCTGAAGCTACTTTGGGACATGCATTCACTCTTGCATCTCAAAGCATCTTAAGTATTAAATGTCACCAGGGTTATAAAAATAAATAAGGCACCATTCCTGCACTTAATCATTTTCTCTTCTAGTGGAAGACATGTGCAAACAACATATTCCAGTGAAATTTTAGGCTTCCTGATGGAATAGAAGAAATTGTAAGATGAAGTATCTAAAGAGAAGAGTGTTCACTTCCCTGGGGGCCCAGGCAGGAAGGGTGGTATTCATATAAGTAATACTCCGAAGCTAAGACATTAAGAATGAGCTTACTAAAGAATCACTGGTGACAAATGCATTTCTAGCAGAGGGAACAGTACATGTTAAAGTAAAAAGGTAGCAGTTGTTGATTGGAAACTATACATAGTTTAGTATTATTTGATCAAGAGAGGTGGTAGATGGACATGGTGGCACATGCCTATAATCCCAGTGCTAGGAGGCTGAGGCAGAAGGATCCAAGTTCAAGTCTAGCCTGGGCAATTTAGTGACTTAGTGAGAGCCTGTCTCAGAAATAGAAAGTTTTGAAAGGGAGAAAGAAGGACTGGAGATGTAGCTCATTGTGAAGGCCCTGGGTTAATTCTCAGACCAAAAAAAAAAAAAAGTATGTGTGTGTGGGGGGGTGCAGATAAACAACCTAGACTGGCTAGTGGATACCAAATTGTTAAATGTTTTGTGTTCCAAGCTAAGGGAATAAGCTTTTATCCTAGAGAAGAAAGGTAACTATCATAAACCTTTATTAATATAATATGGCTTGTTAAAAAGTGTATATTTAGTGGATTTATGGTGTGCAAGAAAAGTCCATTGAGGTAGGGAAACCAATCGAGGGGCTTTGTAAAAGATAAAACCTGATTAAACAACAGAAACAAAGCAGCTGAATGAGAGATAAGAAATTCCAGACTGGGCACTGGGGCACATGCCTGTAATCCCAACTACTCGGGAGGCTGAGGCAGGAAGATCAGAAGTTCAAGCCAGCTGGGGCAATTTAGTGAGACCCTTTATCAAAATAAATGTTAAAGTTCTGAGGATGTAGAGCTCTTGCCTACCATGAGCAAGACTGTAGGTTCAATTCCCGATAAGGCAAAAAACAGATAAATAAAAAATGAACAAAAGAAATTTCAGAGTCGCTTGGCATATAAGATTGATGGGATTGGTAATGGATTATGGAGTTTAATATAAAAGTGCCAGAATGACTTCCTGATTTTTAACTTGGCAATTTGTTAGGGTCATCCATCAAAATAGGGAATTAGTCAGAGGAACAGATTTTTAAAAGACAATAATGCTATCAATTTGGGGTGTTTTGAGTTAGAACTATTTGTGGAATAATTATTGAAGCAGTGTGTTGGCAGGTGAAATTTTGAGTACGAAGTTGAAGGATGAAATCTTCACTGGCATAGATCACATTATTTCTATTATCTAGAAATAATCATCGGCATAGTTTTGGTAGTCTTTGTTTTAGATTCTCTAATACAGTGAAATGGTATTGAAATTATCTGAGTTAAGATGGTAAGTGTTCTGTTCTGTGTTTCTATCACAAACGTTAAAAAAGGGAAGACTACTTGATGTTAAGGAAACACGGACAATGACAGACCAGCCAGAATGCTGGTCATAAAGAGACACTACTGGCGTCGGCTGACTGAGGGAAAACGTCAGCTAAGTGGGAATGGCAGCAAGTGACAGAAGAGGTCACTGCAAATAGATAAAGTGAAACAAAGCAACACAAGAGAACGTGCAAACTCAGAAACTAAGGCACCAGAGAATGAAATTGAAGGTGAATGGGTGATGCCTGGTGAAGGAAAGGAGAGGCATTAAGGGTACGATTGCGGAACAACAGTAAAGGGCATAATAAGTACTGAAAATTTGCCTAGCAGATTAATACAAAATTTTATATTAACCCTCAAGGTCTGATGCAACTTTAAAGATCATTTAATTAGAACAAGAATGCCAGGTAAATCATGTATAAAATGGAATTCGCTGATCTAATACATGCATAACATAAAACCCAAAAAACAAACTATAAAGGAAGATAGTATAGCTATTTTGAATATCAATGGATTTCTTAAAAGTACATGTGACAAGAAAATAAATGCTGGTAGACAAATATATTAAAGGATTTGAGGTGGCAGATTTTTTTCTGACATACAGGGTGACAAAGAAAGTAAGAAATGAGGGACTGAGGACAAATCAAACGAGACAAGGGACATGTTCCAGTGAAATATAAAGAATTGAAAAGACTTTTCTGTGGGGAGAATTGAAAGTGACCGATTTGTTTCAAGGAAACGAAGGCTGTTCAGTGTGGCGATTTCCAAAGAAAGACTTTAAAATGAATCTTTCTGCTACTGCAATAGTTTTTAGTCTCAAACATTATTTTTACTCTAATAGGGAAAATGTTGACGAGGATAATATACTGGAAAGGTATTTCATGCATTCGAGGTATAAAATGCTTAAATTTAGGTTCAAAGATAAAAATGTTCCAAAACACCTGGCCCCTTTAAAAAAATTCTATCATAGTGTAAGTCTACAAATTGTGGTAAGACCAATACTTATGATGGTCTGTTTGGACTTTACAGGTTTTATCTTTTTTGTGAGCATAAAGTTGCTCAGTGGATTTAGGAAAAAAAAGTATTTCTTTGTTTGCTTTGTCTTTTTTAAAAAAATATTTTGCAGGGCTTGATATGGAACTCAGGCCCCCCCATACGGTAGGCAAGTGATATATATCCGCAGCCCAACCAGCAGGAGGTTCAAAGTTGAACATAGGCAGTCGTCATTCAAAATACTGACATCAAAAATTAAAGAAAAGTGGCTCCAGTCTTGTCCTGAGTATAATTTGTAATAGAGAGGATGTTGCGGGACTTAGAGTAAGGGAAACAGCTGAGAAAAACAGGTACACAGATAGGCAGCAAAGACAGTGAAATGTTGGCAAAATGACACGGACTGTGTATGGAATTAACTAAAAACAAAAGAAAAAAACAAAACAAAACCAAAAAGATGTAGCACTATGCAGTATAAGCACCCATCATTGGACTGAGAATCATCTGACAACACGCTTTCTGGGAGCCCACGTGATCTCACATTCTAGACACCCGGGACAGTGGTAACCTGCGTGGCTGGTGGCCTCAGAGTTTACACTGAGACGAGAAAAGGGACAGAAAATAAGTACATGTTCTGTGTCATCTGAGAGAATGGTAAGGGCAATAAAGGAAAATCAAGTCAGGTTAAAAGAGAGTTGTAAAGTTAGGCTAGGTTCTATTAAAAATTAGCACTTAGCTCATTATGAATTTTTGGGCATGACCTTTAACCCATCTTACGTTTTCTTAGCTCCTCCAGCTAGCTATGTCTCTGGGAGAAAAGGGCAGGCTATTACGTCTTTATTCGCACTTCTTTACATACCTTTTCTCACACCACCACTCCTCATTCTCCGCTTCTCTTTTCCAGCCCCACCACCCCCCGACACCACTGTTGTTTCTGGTATCCCTGGCTCAAGGGCTCCCTCTCTGTACCAAGTCTTGAGCCCTGACTGCAATTATCTTGTGTAATTTTCAGGGTTTCTATACTGAACGATACTCAGGTTTCTAATTCTAACTTGTCATTCATTCTCAGGTAGTGAGAGTCAGTGAAAAGGAAAAGGAGATGTTGGTCAACGGGTATAAATTTTGTCATGAGTAAATTCTAGAGATTTAATGCATGATGTGGAAACTATAATGAATAGCACTGTATTACAGACCCAAACCTTGCCGAGAGAGTGGATATTACGTGTTCACACCCCCGCTTACACATACAATGACAACTATTTGTTGGGATGGATGTGCTGATTATTTTGATTGTAGTTATCATTTCATGATGTTTACATGTATAAAATCATCAGATTTTGGTTTGGTTTTTTTGTTTGTTTGGTGCTGGGGATCGAATTTAGGGCTTTACCACTGAGCTAAATCCCTGAAATCAGATTTTATGCCTTGAATATATCTAAGTTTTCTGAATTATACTCCAATAAAGCTAGGGGGGGGTGAGGCAGTGTTTGTCTCCAAGACGCTCACAGTCAAGTAGAGGCAACAATGTAAATCCAAATGCTTTCAAAAATACATACACGATTCGGTACATGCTCTGGAAGAAAAGTATGAGTGATACAATTGACATCAACTTTCTTTAGGTGGTTAGGAAGGTCTTCCTGGAGCAGGACATTTGAGCTGAGACTTGAAAAGAAGCATCAGGTGAGGAAACAAGAACAGTCTGTCACAGCAGACGGACTAATCTGTGTAACAGGCTGAAGTAAGAAAATCAGGCATTTCCCTAAAAAGAGCAAAACAAAATCTAGAATTTAGGCCAACATGGAAATAAGGTAGCATGCAGTCCCCGGTGTCTGGTGTAAAGGTGATGACATAGAAGGGTCACCCAGAGCAGACAAGGCTTTATAAGTCATTGATTTAAAAAAAAATATATTTTGAGAACAATGGGAAGGGAATGGAGTGTTTTTAAAGAGTTTTGCCATCGAGTTTAAATTCTGAAAGGATCACTCAACTATACTGTGTAGGAGAGAAGGAATGAATGAGGGGATATTAGTTTAGGTTGGTACAACCATATTCTTTAAAACAAAACCCTAATAGCGGTAAGAGTGAAAGGGGCACTAGCAGTACCATGGATACAATGGGCATAAACTATGTCTTCCCCGGGGCAAGCCAGGACTATGGTCATCCTAATACAAAGCTCTGAAACGTTTTACAGTCCAGGAAAGAGATGATGAGAGATTGGTCGGGGCGTGCAGGATGTCTAGGAAATGGAGCTAAGCCACGAAGTACAGTATTTAGGAGAGAAAATCAACTGAGCTTAGTGATAGATATCTAGGAGAAGTAAGGTGAGACAGTATTGAGGCCAACCTCTGAGGTTTTATTACTGGATAGTTGGCGCTACAAGAACTGAAAGGGAAAAAGGGGAGTATTACAGGGAAATTACCTGCCTTTGATGACAGGAGACCATGATGAGATTATTTTTGAGACCTCTATGGGGGACTATCAGGTAGCAGTTTAAATATGCAGTCTGGCATACAGAGGACATTTCTTCATGTTTTATAGCTATTTCCTCTCAAGTCCCTTCTGGTTTTCCTATTTTTCTCTTTAGAAAGCAGGGCCTGGACAAGGACTTGTAAGTTCACAGTTCATTTGGGGGCTGCTCCCCAGAAAGCAAGAATGAAGGTGTGAGACACAGGAGGAAGAAATGCCAACCAAATGTACATTATTGAGGTCATGACTCTGGAACACAGAGGCTGGATTTTTCCAGAGCCTTTCTATGCACCCCCCGTGCCCCCCTGCCAATATAGAGAAAGCTTCTCTCAGTTGTATTCCTAAAAGAATAGAGTTAAAAAAATATTCCCATGGGCTTCGATTGCCATTCTTTCAGCTATACACCTACCACCACTTCTAGGCTAGCTCACAGAATTTTTAGGCTCCTGGCAAGCCAGAGAAGTCCTTCAGACAGGATGTGGACAATGGGTGACATTCACCTGACATGGCCTGCTGTCAGCTGAGGCTAAGGCTGAACTCATGGAAGAATGTCCACTGTGGCTACAGGCACAGCTAGAGTTGGGTCGAAGCCGTGTGTTTCTATGCATCAAAGGCATCTGCTACACTTGGATGAAAATGTTTTGGAAGCTTTTTTATTCTTTTACAGTGGTATTTTTTCTTAACTTACACATGATTACATAGAAAATACACACAAAGAACAATTATAAAGTCATAGACTATGTATAACCACCCCAGTCAAGAAATAGCATATTCACTGTACTTCAGAACACACCTTTGTGCAGCCAGCAGCACAATCTGCCCAGAGGTAACTATTCTGTCTTTATCACTTTTCCTTTGCACCCGTGGCTCTCTCTGGTTTAGATGCAATGATCCACCACTTCAGCCCACCCTGTAGCATTACTGACTACTATATTTCTGTTCCATATGTAGTGCTACAGACTGAATTCGGGGCCTCAAACCTGCTGGGAAGCACTCTACCAATGAGCTACACTCTCAGCCCCTGACTATAGTCTTTCAGTCTTACCAATATCCCTAATTCAACATACTTTCATATTACCTGCCTGGCAAGACAACTAAAGGATGGATGGATTAGAAAGAAAAGGGGCTAGAAAGGAAGTTTATAACTCCTGCACCCTTTTTTCCACCCATGTAGAAACAAACTTCATGAAAGTCTGACTGTATTCTCCCATTAGTTTTCTGTTTCTGATGATGGCCATTCCTTCTTGGTCTCTTTTTCTGGCTCACTTTGCTCTAGATAGCAACTGTAGGAATTCAGAGTTCTAGCCTAAATCCCTCTTCCCATTCTATACACGTTTTCCAGGTGATCTCACTGTTGAGACGTCTGTTATGTATCCTGATAACTCTGGCATCCCTATTTTTAGTCTAAACTTCTCTCCTGACTCATGCATCTAGTCTACTTAGTAGTTTTGCAAACATCTCAAGTCCAGTACATCTAAAATGGAACTCACAGTCCCTCTGAATTCTAAAATAGTCCATATTTTCGTAATCTCTAGGATCACCCAGCCGATTTCTCAAACCAGGAGTCTAGGTATTTTGTTTGAGTTCTCCACATTTCTCCTCTCCCTGTCTAATCAATTACTAAGTCCTGTTGTTTCTGCAGGCCAAGTATGGGTGGAATCTGTCAGTTATGTCTCTGTTCCCTTCCTCACATCCCCAGCTCAGGTCATCAGTATTTCTTGCCTGAACCATTACAGAGCCTTCAATGTTGCTCTCAGCCAGACCACTCCACTCTTTAGCCAGAGCAGTTCCTCCAAAGCCCGAACACAGCCATGTCACTAGCCTCTACGCTTTAATGGCTTTTGATTACCCTTCAAATAAAATGTGACCGATTTCTCTGATGTGCCTTAAAAAGCAATCTAAGAATATGCTTCTTCAGCCTCATGCAGTACCTCTTCCCTGACAACCTTCCTCACCTACTCCTGATCCCAACTCAATGATTTGGTTGTCCTGGTATTGTTTAGGTAGTGTTTGTAGCCTTTGAAGCTCAGACCTCTACTTGGTAGTTTCTCCTGCTTGAACTACTCTCCTCCTCCTTGCCTGCCTAGGCACACCTACTTACCCTTCTAGCCTCAGCTCCAATGCTCTACTTTTACAGAAAGCCCTCCCTGATGTCTCTTGGCTGCACCACTGCAGGGCAGGTTAACCGATTCCTCCTGGTCCTTCCATAGTGTTCTGTATGCTAGTATTGATCAAATAGTTATTTAATTTTCTTATTTTCTGTAAGTCCAGGAACCACATCTATCTTGATCAATATTGTACCCCGAGCATCTAACACACAGCAGGGTACACAATAAGCCTGGAGAGATTATTTGTTAAATTAGAATACTGACAAATAGATAACTTACAGTTGGACAAGGAACTTCAGTAAGTAAAAGGGTGTACTGGAAATGGATCTTCATCCCACTTATAGTGACATCTCCTGCTACTAACTCTACACTTTCTCTTTTCAATGAGTTCTGAATTTAACTGTTACTTAGTCAATGGGGCATTATGATAGCTCTTCCCTGATCATTTATGATGCTCCTGAGGAAGATCTAAGTCTACAATCCACTTCTGCAGACGTGTGCTAACCTTCAAGTTCAAAGAGAGCTCAGATGCGATGTATTACATTATCATATCCAGAACTATGAGTAGCGACTTGATTCCACATGATATAGAAATTATTACCTCTATGTAAGTATACTTAAAGATGCCTCGGTGACTAAGTACGTAACTATAAGAATAAAAACAGCTAAGGTCTAGTTATCTTCCTTCTTGTATTTTGCTGATGAGATAGGAACATGTTCTCTCAAGTGAGGAGAAATGTTTTAGGCTCAAGTCCATTTATATAACTATCATTCTTTTTTTTTTTTTTTTTTTTTTTGCAAATGATAGTGGAACATTCTTAGCAGTTGCACCAAGTATTTCCTGCGTCTTGTCATTTCTACCATGAGTGGCTTTTCAAATTCCTGTCCTATTCTGGGGGTAAATGACACTCTCATTTCTGAATAACTATTGAAATTATTGTGACCAGGAAACATTTTTCACGAGGGAAGCCTTATACATGAGAGAAATATATTCAACAATATATTCCCCTTTTATTAGAGAACACGAATCAATTGGCAAGTATTTATCTACAACAGAAGTTTGTGAACTAGTTTCTGGGGCCACTCTGTCGCACTGTTATTGATGCAGGTAAAGTTTTTATTGGAACACTACCTCCCCCGTTTATTTAGAAACTGTTCATTGCTGTTTTTCTATCTCAATACTAAGGTTGAGTGACTCAGAGACTTTCTGATCTGCAAAGCCAAAAACATTTATCTGGCTCTTTAGAGAAAACAAGTATGCAAATTCCTGATCTAAAATTTTTGAAGTGATTTACCTTATTAACCTACTCCTCTTGCTAAAATAGTAAATCCCATAAACTAGAAGCTTACTCTATAAAATGGGGACTTTTACATTTGTCTCAAATTACATCTTCTAGGCTTCAAAATACATCCTCTAATTGCAGTATGCTATGACTTGGCGAATTCCCATTCTGACTGCTTTAAATTAAAAGAACAATGGACTAGAAATAGCATGAGAAAAACTTCTGTCTTGAGTCTCTTCTTATTCAGTTTCTCCAAATGCACCAAAATGATGTCACTTTTCAGGGACATTTTTGAGATCAAGATAAGTGATAGGCACATGTAAAGAATTTCATCATGTATGATCTTGCAGATTTTAGTGTATTGTTCTTCTCCATTTCTGGTTTTGCTAACCACAGTCATTTCTTTCAGTTGATAGTCATGTGGCAATCTGGCCATTTAGTTACCCTGCAACCTCTAATTTATTCCTGGGGTATGCATCCCTTGGCATGGCTTGTTACGAACCTCATTTTATCTGTCCACTCAGGTCTGCCTACTCGTGCATCTCAATCCATCTGCACCCATTGCCTTGCTCGCAATGGCATTGACTATAATGCTTCAGAACTATCCAGATAGGAAAAATAAATTTTAATCTAGAGGTATGCTGCTTAAATGTGACACCAGCTAGTTGAGAGATCAACGAGCTCCATATTTAGCACTGCTGTTAACTTTGCTCCCTTCTATTTTCAGTATCAGTATCATCTAATCTAGTGGTTTTTTTGTATTTTTTAAAGTATATAGTACCTTCACCAAGTGAAATTCTAAGAAGCCCACCTTGCGCAAAGTAGGGAGGGCAGATGACTGGTCAAACTTGGAAATGAGAGGCAAAGGCAAGTACAGGAACGTACTGGAGGAACATCTACCCTTTCGAGGGCAGAAGAGCAGATTTTCTAGAAGAGGTGATGAACTTTCTAGTTTGTATGGTTGATTGGGTGAAGTCCCAGCCAATATTCACTTCTGTGATCTCACATATAGACAATGGGGCCTGCTTATTCACCACAGCTACTGAACAAAGAAAACAGAAGAGAATACTCTGGAAAATCACAGCCGAACACAAAACAGTTTACCAAAGGGTTTGTGAAATCTTTCAAGAAGAGATGAAATAAAGTACTGTTCAGACACAATTCACAATTGATTCTGAAGTGCAGAAGGGGAATGGACTATGGCACTTGGTGGTCTTCTCCAGATCTACGTTGTATAGAATTCTGCTGTTGTGCTGGCTATTTGACCTCAGACTGACAGATATAAAACTAGAAGAATAAATAAAGCTAAGTAGTAACACCATGAGAGAATCAGGTCTGTCTTCTCATTGTCTTTTCTATCCCAATGGCCTCTTATCCTCCAGAAAAGAAGAAGAAAAAGAAATAAAAAGAAACTACATTATTTCTTTTTACTGAAATTACTTCCATTGCTCTGAGGGTAACAATAAGCTTTAAAGGTACTACTATTTGAGACCTAAATCCACCCACATGGCTCTAATGTAAGATTTGCTTATCATAAAAGGAGGAGGAAGATAATATCACTGCTAAATTGCATTTGGAAAATATATTTAAAAATGGACAATATAGTAGAATTGATTCTATAGGGTACAAGAGTCTATTCACAGACTGCGTAATCAAGAGCATGAAGAGACATGAAGGTCAAAAGCAGGCATGAATTTTAGAAAGATAAGAGTTCAGGGCCATGCTGTGCCCACTTAGCATCTGTGTGTCTTGGGGATAATCATTCTCTGTAGGCTTCAGTTTCCTCCTGCAGTTAACAAAGGAAAAACTCTAACGTGGCACCTATCTAGTAAGGTGGTTTTAAGATTAAACCGAAGAATACACAAAGAATGTTTAACCAAGTGCCTGCTATAGAGCAAGGCATTAATGCACGTTAGTTCTAAGATAAATATTAGGTATGTCTGGGTCAATGACAAAGCTGGGGGAATAACTGGAGTGAGAGTGGGGGTCGTTTTTGAGAACAACTATGATATGCCTATGTATTACTGGAATAGAACCAGACTGCGAGACCTTAGAGACCCTCTAACAGAGTTAAACATGAAGTGACGATGTCGTTTTGTGCGATTTACATCAGACCTTTGTTGTCAAAGCACAGTTTGTTCAATATGCTCAATAGGAAGCATTTATTCATCCAGATAATAGATACGAATCCATGCATTCAAATGTTCCTTAGAGTCAGAGATCGAGATGGAAATCCCCAGAATCACAGAGATTTGTGTCTATAAACTTGCTTATTATGTTCACATTCAAGGAGGTTGGAAGGGGTAGTTTCAGCTTTTTAACCAGAATCTTTTCATTACTTCTCCCTGTTGGGGTTACAGCACATGCTGTGAGTGACCTCCAGAGAGGCCTCGAGGTGTATGCAGACAGCAAATTGAATCTGAAAGCTTTATTAGACAAGTTTGTCTTTCAGCTGGTGGGAGTGGATGTCAGCTGTATTGGGAAAAATAAAATTTCTTGTGAAACTGGGTCCTGACCTTGAAAAAAATTTCAAATCAAAGTGTGCAATTCAATTCTGAGTTATGTCCTTATTTGTTAAACATAGAGTGTAGGTTCAAAAGAGAGGCACATTTTACCTTGGAAGAATCAGTAAGAAAAATAATAGAATTTCTCTTTTGATCACGCTGTAGATAGGAAAGTAAAAATGCCTATCACCAAATCACAGGGTTAGAAAATATGCTAACAATCAAGGTAACAACTATTCTCAGTTCAAATGAGAAGGAAAACAACGTTCTCCACTCACAACCCATAGTGAACGTTAAAGAAAATTTATTTTTTATCTATAAATTCCTTGAAGAATAAAGAATAATCCTGGGAAACTGAAGTGACATCAAAGACTGTTTTATTTCAACGTTGTCTCCTACATTTAGTTTCCCCTTTCTGATATTGGCAACAATGGCTTTTTGGGGGCATGGTAATTACTCCACAAGCACAATTTGATGGTATTACAATTTAGACTCTTTTTCCTTATTGTAGGTCTACGATGTAAAATTAACCACTGGAATACTCGGTGTTATTAGCAATTTTACCTAAATATTAGGATGCCTAGATTGTTTGTCTAATGAACTTACCATGGACTGGCAAGTGCCTTGGAAATGCGACTGAAAAATGTTTTCTAAAAAGAGCAATAAGAGAAGAAATACACTGTATAAATTTTAAGACAAAGATAGCATGTACAGCAGAGGTTTCTCAAATTATGTATCATGACACAATCAAGAATGAAAGTTATGGAATGAGAGAGGGTTGGATCTGGCCTGAAGATTTGCACCAAATCCACAGAACATCCTTATTTGATGAGTACTGTAGTATTAAAAAAAACACGGGACTTAGCACGGAGATTGTGCAGATGAACCTATCTTCAGCTGTGCGTCAAAAGGAATAAAAAGTTGAGATGTATCTGCAGCAATCTATCTATCTATGTGCTAAAGAACAGCAAAAACTGAAATCAAACACAGGAAATGGAGGTTTAGGTTCAGATTCTGCTACCAGGCAGCCGGAAAAGTACACCATTGCAACTATATGGGAAGGCCGACTAATATGATCCAACTCTAAAAAATATACTTGTTTAGTCAAAAATTATTATTTCAGCACTTACTATGTGCTGGTCATTAAAGAAAAGCCAGATATACATAGCAGCAACATATAAAGATGGAAAAGGGAATATGCAGCTTTTGTATTGTGACCAAGTCATGAATTGGCCCAGCAATCATGAAACCAGGTCCAATTCTGAAGCCCACAACAGAGAAACGATATGAAAAACACACTAGGGAGGGTAGGGAGAAAGCCACAGAACATTTTTAAACATTTTAGACACAGCATTTTTACTGACAGGCCATGGGGACTCAACGATTTAAGCCAGAAAAATGGAAGTTTGAAGCAAGATTACATAACAAACTTGAAAGAATGAATGAAACAGGCTAAAACAGTGGGCAGAAATGTTCCATTCTTACTCAAAAAATTAATTTATACAGTAACTGGAGTTTGGATTAGGCAGTTGACAGATAGTCTTGAGCATTACAGAGTGGTGGAACTCCATTTACTCTTCATTATTTAAGAAAAATGTAAGCCATTAACCTTCTGAAGATTCTCTCTAAGAAAGAGAAAGCCTTTCCTGAGACAGTAGGGAAAAAAAAAATGAACGACCCCTCAAATACGGTCCCAGCTACAATCTTAAAATCTACCAATTAAGTGTAAAACTGCCACAATTTCCTTTTAAAATCCTCTTTCTTTAAGGGAAAAGTTATATTCAATTTTAAAACTATTCAGTGATGTTTTAGGAAACATTAGGAATCCACGTTGTAGCCTTCTGCTGTAAGCTTATGCACATGTTTAAACAGTTCCATTTTCACCTTGATAATGTGATATTGAATATTATTGTATATTCTAGTCATTTCAAGCAAAGGTTCTTTCTTGGAGGAGGTTAAATAGTGTAAGAAGGTTAAGGTAATTTTACTGTAATCAACATTATTTCTGTTAAAATGCAGGACATGGGCAATTGAAAAACCTCTAATCAGAATACTTTATTTAGTCATCTGTATTACTCTCCTCCACCACACACACACACACACACACACACACACACACTCACTCACTCGGAGACTTCCAGGAGTGTTTCCAACAAGCATTAGAAATGATGGATTAGAAAGCTTCTCTTTCTTTGCCAGTCCAGACCCCAAAGCACAGCCCTAAAAGAGCCAGTACCAAGCAATAAAACTGCCGACAGGTTAAGGAAGGGAGAAGGGAGGGAATTTCATCATCACAAAATGGATAAATAACATCTAAATATTGGAGCTTTTCCAGTCTATCACTGTCTTGAACGCTAACGATGGTGACACCGTTGTGTCTTTCCTCATAACCGGGGAGCGTTGTTGAAGAACCTGGCCCAGGACCAGGGACCCTAAAGAGAAAGATTTCCTTCTCATAAATGGGAATATTACTGGGGTGTCCTCAGCCAAGACTTACTATGGTTACTTCTGTTTGCACACATCTCATTGTATTACAAGCACCCTCACCTTACTGATGTACCCAATTAAAAGTTTTAAATTATTTTTAGTACAAAATCATCTTCTTATTGTACTAGACTTTGAGGAAGTTTTTAAGATTTAGAGGTTGCAACTATAAAACCAACAGCAACATGGCCATGTTATCAAAGTTTTCAGCAGCGCAAATATCTTTTAATGAGGCAGAGACAGATTCGGCTCCACTGAAACTGATTTGCCTTATCTGGAAGGTTCAGCCAAAGCAGAACCGCCAGGGGAAACATAACCAGAACAGGAAATGAGATGGGTGGCACCTCTCCCAAGGTTTCTGAGAGGTATCTGTAAAGAAGAAGGGAAGAAGAAAGTAAGAACTAACTGACAACTTCCTTGTCTCCCTCATGGTCATTGCAGATAAATAAAGGCCATTTTCACAATACTCATTTTCTCACAATTTAAGTCAAACAAATAGTATAACAAGATCACATTTAAGCTGCAATTAACCCCATGTTTTTATTCTAGTACCTGCGTGTTTAAAATATTATTAAAATGACATTGGAATGCTTTATTCAATTCTGGTGAGTGAAGTTCAAATAAGAAATAGAAAAATAACCTTCTGCCTATCGGATATTTCAATATAACCTTTAGATTCAAACAAAGATAAATAAATCACTGCTTAAGATATGGTGCACTAATTAACAGCACAACCTTTGGAATCACAGGTTATCTTTGAAAACTCTCGGGCTTAACTAGCTTTGTCACCTTGGACCAGTCATTTAACCTTTCTAACCCTTGCTTTTCCCCCCTGCAAAAACAGAAGCACAACATGACTCGTTCAAAAGATGTGACTGTGGCCCCGATTCTTATACCTGTTGTATCAATTTAGGTTCACCCAGAAGTAGACCTTGAAACAAAGATTTAAGTAGAAGTTGCTTAGCTGGGAGGTTGACCTTGGAAAGTCATAGTAGAGGAGGAGGTCAATGAGGAGAATGGGAAAGAAGACTAACAATAGAATGGGATAATAAATGGCGTTATCGTTGCTCAATGCACTGGAGACCTTTGTGTGGAACACATATCAGAAGTATCCTACCAAAGGGTGAGAAGAAGATGGACTATTTACCCACCAACTTCGCTCCATGCTTGGTTAAATGCTGTCCCAGCGATGTTCCCTCCTCAGCACTTCCAGCCTGCTCTGTAAATGGGAGAACTCCTGCGGCCAGAGTCACAGGTACTTGGCATCAGGAGTCTTGGGTTTAGAAGAATGCTAAATGGTGAAGGGATACGGGTGGGACACTAAGGATCCAACCTAACTATCCATCTCATCTCTGCACATACGGTGTGACTAGAATCAAGCTATCCCCCTTTACGTGTTATCTGTGGGATGGTAAAAATGTATGATGAGATTAGATTGCATAACCCATAAAACATATTTATCATTTGGCCCTGTATAGAGTGTGTTGATCTCTTATCTAGTCTGCAGAACAACTGAGATTAGAATGTAGGATTCTTGACCTCCAATGCTGCACTTCCCTGATTACACTTGAGACTTGCTCTCTCAGAATTAATTATAGGAAGAGATGGTTTCACCAGTATTTAATCAGCTAGAAACCTCTATTAAGTGACACTTCTGTATCTCTGTATACAATGGTCAATTCACTTCATAGTTATTACCCTGACACACTTAAATCAAATCCTGATTTGCAATATTTACATTAAACATGATCTATATGCAATTTCTTTAGAAAATGCTAAATGGGGGACTGCGGAACATGAATGTTCTCAGGCCCAGCAGCTTGTGGATAAGAAAGGATTCACAATGACATTTACCAGCAGATTTTCTGGCTCTTTGCCTCCATCTGCCATGTAAGCCTTTAGACTCATGCAAAGTCCTGTCTAGCTATATGTTTAGCTTCTCTAGAGAAAACTTCATATAAGCATGGCTCTTCTTCTCAGGGCTCTGCTAGAATGCTGAACTGCACTGCTGGGCAAATTCTGCCTGGCTTAGGAGCTCTCCATTTCCTTGCACTTCTAACTTCCACGGTGAAGGGGGTCAGTAAGTGAAGGTGCTAGAACAACAGGGGACTCCCTTTGTTATCCACAGCACTAGATCATCCTGGAATCCCACTCTCCTGTATTCAGCAGCATGGATGAACTCCTTTCTACTCACCACAGGCCTATGGCCACAATTTTCAAAGCGCAATCCCAAGATCAGCATCACCTGGGAACTTTGCAGCATTACAAATTTCACCCCATATGAATTAAGAGATTCTGAAACTAAAGCCCAACAATCTCCTTTGACAAAAGATGGGTGGTTTTAATGGATAGTAAAGTTTGAGAAATACTGACATAGGATGTTGTATGCAGACTACCATATTTGCATCCACTTTTTCCTCTTTTCCCCAACGTAGGGGTCTGTGTATACATATGGCTACTGTAATGCTACCCGTCCAAGTATCCATGCCCTTTGCAATGTGATAGCCCAGCTCTCCCCCTCAAGAAATGAAGTCATTGTTCACCTCTGGAATCAGAGCTAAACTTTAAACTTGGTTTGGCCATCAGAATGTAGCAGAAGTGATATGTAACCCTCAAAGTCTGAGCATCAAGAAGCCTAGCTTCTAGCCTGCCCCTCTCTAAAGACTGCCTTGAGATCAGCATAAAATGAAGTTCTAGTCTAGCTACCAGAGGCTGAGGCCTTCTGAACTACTGAGGTTCTCCAGCCAAGAGCCTGCTGTCAGGCACCTGAGGGAAACCACTTTCAACCATCTAGCTCCTGTTCACTTGCCATCTGAGCGCATTCATGTTGGTTAACTTCAACTAGGACCATCAGAATAACTATCCAGCTAATGCCAGGGCAAACTGCAGACCATCAGTTTAATACATAAGTAAATAGCTCTCATTTTAGGCCATTAAGTTTTGGGGCGCTTTTATGCAACAATAGCTGACTGATACAACTAGTATAACAAGGAAAAAGAATTACCAAAGTTTGTTTCCAACATGCCCATTTGCCCTGTAAATTCCAAAAAATGCATACGGCTCAGGCAGGGTCACTGCATCACATTGTATAATTTAGGTAAATATCTGCAAGAGAGCTTGGTTTAGTGCTTTTAAAAAAAGCCAACTTAGGCCTCAATTTCCACATATATAAAAACATTCAACCTGATGATAATTTCAATGATCATTCCAAGTTCAGAGTTCTATGTTCCTGAGAAATACAGAGTAAACCAATTTCTTCTACTTACTAAATAGAAAAGACAGAGAAACACAAGTCACTTTTCTTCCCTGTACATCCAAGAGCGAGTTAAAGTGCACTAACTGCTGGTTAGCTGCCTCTGTATCTGGAATTTCCATTAGGTTCTTGGACAGAGAGAGAGCACAAGGCACACAACATCAAAACACAACAACACAGACTTTGGAGTCTGACACACTTGGACTGGAATCCTGGCCCTCTTTCTTTCCAGCTGTGTGGCCTTAATCTAGTGATTTCCCTTTGAAACTTTGGGTTCCTAACCTTTTAAAAAGTTGCATTTACCCATATGTGCATTGCAATTATTTTGAAGATAAAGACACGAATGCAAAAGCAGCTATGCTTGCAATAGTCAGAGTTCAGTGGAAAAGCATTATGATGAATTATAAATTGTATTGCATAATATAGCACGTGAAATACAATCACATGACAAACTTGATTTTTAAAATATTTTAATTTATTTTATATTAATGTCAACATGGGTCATGAAGTAAGGAATATAAACAATCTTAATACTGATATTTTAACCACCACATATACAGTTTTAAGAGTTTTATTTGAATAAAAGCAGCTCTGGATCCAACTGACTCCCTATTGATTGTTCTCATTCAACACTGGTGTATTTCACATTTTGACTTGATGCCTAGCACTGTGACAGTTTTGCTAGAGGGGACGAAAAGCCCCTGCTTTAGAGAAAATTCCTCTCTCGGTTGTCCAGCTCTGGCCCCAGCTCTACCCCCAGCTTTACCAGCTATCACCAATGACTTGGAGCCGAGGACTTTCCCAGCTTTCCTACTGACAGCAACATGGAGGCCCTCGCCAAGGGAGAAGGAAATAGGCAGGAGACCTACTACTCCCACTGCCTTGCCCTGCGCTGGAGTCTCACTGATCTTACTGACGTTTCTCTGTCTTGGTCCTACTTCAGCATCTTCGCTTCACGGTTCTCTCTCTGCCTGGAATATTTTCCCCGGATGTACACATAACTGTCTCAAATCAACTTTCTCTTAATAAAAGAGCCTGGTCGACAACACTTCAGACAATAATGCCCTCATCTCCGCTCCCTGTGCTTTTTACCTTGCTTTCTTGTTCAGTGTAACTATGCTTCTTAAACTTCAGCATCTGCACGAACCCCGGGGGAATTTATTAGCATACACAGGTGATTAGGTGAGTCTGGGGTGGGGCTTGCATTTCTAACCAAGGCCCTTTGACATGGGTTTATAGCCTACGTTCTATAGTGCTTATATTTGAGGTAATACACATTTTCTCTATTAGTTTATTGTCTGTCTCTTCCAATTGGAATGTTTCATGAAAAGGACTATCTTATTTCATGCTGAATCTTCAGCACCTAGTCTGATGCCCACTATGTAAAAGTTACTCCATAATGCTCACTAAAGTGGATGCATACATGCTGCTGGAAATCAAAACCGGAATTCTGAGTGCATTTTCCATTCAAACATTATTACATTTAGTGGCATTACATGTTACATTTCTGTGCTCTGGTTTTGGAACTTTCCTACCACATGTAGAGTAGTTTACATGGGGACATACATCCTTAAGTTCAGTTCAACAAGCTTATAAAAGAATCACAGGAACAAAATCTTTTCACAGGCTTATGAGTTGGAGGCTGAACATATAAGAGACAGAGAACAAACGCCAATAAATGATTTATGTAGGGACAAACTGCATATGTGCTGAGGGAAACAAAAACTACAGCTCATAAAAAGAAATAAACCTGACATAATTAGTTGAATATAAACCCTGATATAGCAATTTTAGTGTCTGAGGCTGAAAAAAAAAATAATGCTTGCATATCTCTTTCAAGTCTCCAGTGACATTAAATCTAATTCTGATGACTGTCCAGAAATCCTGGGGGGCTCATGAGATGTACTGTACCCAGACTGCAAGGCCTCTTTCAACCCGAACACTACTTATGCCTCCCCTGAATGATTATGTCACCCTGCCTGTGATCCGTCCAGTTCAGTACATTTCTACCTCATATAAAACAAAATCAGCTTTACCTGAAGAATTGGTCACCGTGCTTTAATACTTCAATATCTAATCTATGAAAAGTAGACAAGGAAAAAAATCCACCCAAAGATGCTTTTTCTTCTGCCTAATTATAGAATTGGTACAGCAAAGATGTTTTCTGGCTTCTTTCCCCAGAGAGTCGAAGCCAGCATCATTTTTTTGCATGCCTTCTATCAACAACTGAAGAGAAAGTGAAATGAAAAGGACTGAAAATATACAGTAACAACAAAAGTTAAAGCTATAGCTAAATGAAGAAACATTAGTCCCCCAAGTTGGCTTCTGGTAATCATAGTTCATTGTTTGTTTGTTTTTTTCTTTTTGACCAAAAGAAAAGAGCTCTTGAAATTACTTTCAAAGGGGCCAGGGAGAGATAGGAAGACTGAGTTTCTGTGATTTTTCTGATTTTTGTAGGCATACTTGATTCAAACAGAATATTGTTGAAATGACATAGGACTTGGAGATTGAACTCCCATGGGCATAGCATTAATGGCTACTCTGTTGCTTCACCTTGATTGGAAAGCAAACCATTTCTGGATGGTGGGAACATTGGTTGTTTATTGTTTTCGTTACAAAGAATTGCTTCCAGTCCCAGACAACGAAAACAAACGAAAAAAACACTTCTAAATTCCCTCTGCTTCCAGGGTGCAGGCCACAGGCAAAGGCTGGCTGGGGGAGGAATACAAAGGCAGGCCCTCTCCCAGCCGTCCAAGGCACCTCAGAACAGCCAGCCCAAGGCAGGGTTCTGCGGAAGCAGAGGAGGCATCAGTTGAAGCCAAACCACGCTTCAGCCTCTGCTATGCTCTCCTGCCTTCCTCTTTTCCTTGTAGTTTTATCTTCAGAGAACCCTCTTCAATAAATCTTTGGCATGCAATGCTTTGAATCGCAGCCAATTTGCAAGGAGCCCACTCCAAGACCTTTTACACAGTAAATACCACAAAGGTTTATTCCTAGCTGCAGAATCCGAAAAAAAAAAAATCCATTTTACTCAGAGATCACCTCATTGTCATGCTTTTGAGCAAATAGCCAGCTAGCAAAAGAAAACAGGATGCAGTATACTTACAGGCTCCAACAGCGGTCAGTCCAGGAGTAAGGTCAGGCTGTTTTGCCCTCAGCTCTCCAAGTAAGTGGTTTACGGCCGCCCACTCAGAGCTCAGGTCTTCCAACTTCCTCTTTAATAGAAAAGCGCATGTGTTACTTATTTGATTAACACCTTGAAAATAAATTCATGAAGTTATTTATTTTGCGACTATAATATTGGATTTCTATTATATTTTACTTCTACATTAATTCTCTGGGTAGAATTCCTTTCGATGGAATTATAATTATTTTAGCCAACTACCCTACAAATATTTATTGATTGTTTGTGCACATAAAGCCTTCCTCCAGGGACAGTTTCATTTAGAAAAAAAGGAGAGCGCAAACATCAGTGAAAACAAAACAAGCAAAACTGCCCCATCTCAACCTTCAGTTTGACTCTTTTAAATAGTATCTATTGTGTCTGCATACTGAGATTATCTAGAGTACTTAAAAAAAGTCCCTAGTGCCCTAGCTCACCCCAGATCAACGATGTTAGAATCCCTCGGAGAGACCGGGGTAGACACGGGAATACCCCACCCAGGACCCTTCAAGGAAACACTCTTGTTGATGAGGTAGATGATGTAGGCAGACATTCTTCAGCTCAGACTCCCTTCAAGGACTGCTTCAACTGCAGAGCTGAGCCCTCCCTGGGTTTCCCTAGCCTCATTCCTTGGCCGATCAAGGTGAAGATGTATATCAAGATGGAGCCAGTTTGACTCTAAACTGGACGACTAGGAAAGGCCACTTCAGCTGCAGAGCTTCTGGGGACTCCACCAGGTGCACATGTGGGGAATATTAAGTCCCTTTCCCCTATGGGAGTGATTCTGCTACTTTACAATCAACAGAATCACCTGGGGGCGTTGTTGAAACACTGAGGGATTCGATAGGGCTTAGGTGGGGCTCTCGGCAATTTACATTTTCAACAATCTTCCGGTGATGCTGAGGCTGATTGTACTTGTCCAAAGCCTAAGGTATCCATTATACTTAATGAGTTACCTAAGTATCTTACAATGTACTAGTTATGTATCATCTTTGGAAAAAAAATAAGAAAAGAGACTCTAGTTGAGAAAAGCTAGCAAGGGACAGGTAGAGCTGCTTAGCCGGGAACACACACACTGTACTGACATAGGAGCAAGCAAAACACTACTGTTGTGAAATTTTTGTGAGAATTAGCAACACCTTACTAACTCCGTAGTAAGAGTTTTAAAAACTTTACCAGCGCATGTTGAGGGTTAACAGCAACATTTTTATATAGCTGTAAATTCTTGTGCTTATGTTGTAGGGAATACAAATAATTTTACTGACACTGGATTTAGTTAAAATGAATAACAGAAATTGCATTCTGTTAAAGCAGTGAAGCATCGAAGTTGGAAGAGCTAGAAACCACAAACTCTTTAAAGAGGTGTTGAGTAAATAGGAATGCTTTATATACATGTCGTGGTTTAGTGCTAATCATTAATTTAATGCTAATCATTTCAGTAAAAACATTCATTCATTTATTTATCCTAGGAGATAAATGTTCAGCTGCTACTCTGAACCAGTCCCTGCACCAGTTACTAAGCTCACGAAATGAAGACAGTCTCTAAGAATTCACAGCCTTGTGGAGGAAATAGAAATGTAAACCAATTACAGCAGAGTTTGGGGGAAATAATAATGATTTCCACAAGACACACTGGAGGAACAGCTTAACTCAGCCTGTGCAGGTCAACAGGTTGCCTACGAAAGCTAACACATGAAACAGTCTTGTGAGACAGAACTGGGGATCGTTCAGGAAGGTGACACTGTGGCAGGACCCCTGCCATAAACTCAGGTGACCACAGGGAATTGCAGACTGGCAGGCTCCATGTTTCCTTAACTAGTAAGGGGTGTGCTACTAAGGGCTGACCTTTGAGCGCCGCTCCCCCCCACCCCCGCTGCAAAAAAGGTAAAAATGAACAACAGGATTAACCAAATCGACCTAGCAGGCATCCCCCAAAACTGAGGTAACTGTATTCTTAGGCAAAGTAGGTGAAAATTATTGTAACCAATGTAATCAACTAACACCTGTATTCGAATAAGGTGAAAAAGTGTGTATCCAATCAATAGATTTAGTTTGTACCCTAAAATCTTGGTGGGGTGGAGTTTCACTAATAAATTCTGCTCTCTTTGTTCAGTTTTTGCTCAGGCTTTGGACACTAATCCCCTGGGCCAGTACCAGCACACTAAAAGAGCTGTAGTCTTGTGACCAGGGTGGTGCCTTCGTTTCTTTGGTGTCGATCTTCTCTCCCACAACAACACTGGAGTACCAGGTGGAAAGAAGGCATTCCAGATAGAGGGGAGAGTATGTCCAAAGGCACAGAACCAAGGAATATTGAGCCTTTTCAAGAAATTGCAGTTTTTCCTGGTTATCTGGACTAAAGTTCATCAGGAACAATATAGAATTGCTAGGTCAGACCAAATAGCAATTTATTAGGGTCTTGTAATGTGAGATTGTAGGATTCTCTTCTAAAACCAGGGAGGTATTTGGAACAGAAGAGTGAGGCAACAGGATCTGTGGGCTTCAGTGCAGAGTCCTTATCAGAAGAAAGCAGAGACATGAGTTGAGGGACTGATGTGGTTATGGGAGTGAGAAGTGGTGTTGACCTGGCCCAGGGCTTTGGCCTGCAGAGAAAGGTGGAGAGAGAAAGGAGAGAGAAGAGCGAGGGGGAGGGAAGGAGAGAGGGAGTCAGAGAGAGCTTTATTTGAGCTCGAAGTGCTGAAGAGAAACTGTGACAAGGTGCTTTCTCAAGTCCACCCTTTCACTAGGTGTCTTTCCAGTTGAACTCTGCACCCTTTGGAAGGCAGGTAGTAAGTCTTCTGTTTCTTGTGTGGTGTTTTCTTCATACTGAACCCAGTGCTTCCTAGTAGTAGGTGACCTTTAAACATTTCTAAATTGAATACAAGTACATAAAAATAGATTCTTGAATAAGAAAAAAGAGGGTTAATTTCTTGTTCCTCTTCCCAACTTGCCTACAATATGAATAACATACCGTGTAATTTTTTCAGGTGTGCAGCCATTTTATTGAGGCATTTATAATTCCTGATAAGACTGGACAGTACTTAAAAAGCAAACTCTTAAACCAGGCTCACAAATCCAGTTCTCTACCAGGGGCTAGGTGACAACCAAGAGAACAACAAGACATGTCTAGAGTAGACAGCCACAATCTCAGGGGCAACTGGCTATTGGCAATAAAAACATGGGGATGTGTTTATATATATATATCTCCAACAAAACCCTACTTATCATATTTTTACACAACTGTATCCAGAGAAGCTTTACTCATGCTCCTAATGGCATAAGAAAACATAAGAAACTTTGCTGTGGCATCGCGGAGAGCTGAGGGCAATATGGATGTGTATGCTAAGGAAAGGTCTAATTGAGTATGACAGATCCAAGCTAAGTGATAGCATGTAATTGTTAAAAATCAACAAACTAGGTGTATATAGAACAACATGGATGGATCTTTAAAACACAGCTGTTACTTATTTTTAAAGCTAAGAAACATAACATTTATAGCACAATATAGTTTTTAAAAATTCAAAATGTACTTATAAATAATATTGCATGTTTTATGAGACTAAAGCAGAAAAGAAATTGGTAAAAGTGATACTGTCATATTTTTGGAATTTTGTGAGTTGGTTGTTAAAACAATCATTAAAGTGAAATTACAGAAATTTAAATTCAGACTTATACTTTTTTTGAGACAAGGTCTTGCTTTGTATTCCAGTCTGGCCTGGAACTCAACTATGTAACCCAGACTGGTCTTGACCTTGTGATTGTCCTGCCTCAGACTCCCAAGTGTGAAGATTACAAGCATGCAGCAGTACACCTGGCTAAAATTGAACTAAATTTTTTTCTTTTCCTAACGTGTCTATCATCTATTCTCTTGGAGTTGTTTATATGTAACTGTTTTGATATTATGTCAAATTGGAACTTTTATTCACTGTTTTTTTGCCCAAAATGCATGTCGTTAAACATTTATTTTTGTATCAATGAATATAAAGTTTTTATTTATTAAAAAATCAGACTTAAGCACCCAAGCAAGCAAAAACTGCCTCTCATCAGCGTGGAAAAGTGCCGCTGATCACCATGACATGTGGAAGGTATTTTACAGGCCTGACATCAGAGCGAGCCTAACACAGAGCCTAAAGAATTAAATATTGCAAAAGGCTAGTGAATAATATATATGGCCTATTGCTTCCCACCTAAAGTTTCAGTAACATTACAAGGACAGAATGTTAAGAGCGACCAGAAACAACCATACATATAACAGAAAGTAGCAATAAATAATAAAGAAGAGACAATAAACATAAAGGCTTATAACTGAGAAATGTAGTAATCATGGTCATTTAATGAAGAGCTAACAGTTTAACATATGGTGAAGTCTCATCATGCATCATTTAGCTTATAGGAAGGAAATCATTATGTACTGAGAGGAAGTGGGATGGAGATGAGGAGGAAGAGAGGGACAGAAAGAAGGAGAAATGAGGTAGCGCTGGGAGTCTGCAGTTAGAGATTGATTTCAGTATGTCTGGGGGGGCCTGCCTGCTCTGCCACTCCATAAGCGCATGACCCTAGAGAGAGTGGCCAAAGAGATTTGAAGGTTTGCTGTTCCTATCGTTGCCTTAGGCTCTGCTTTGTTCTCCTGTGTAAGTGTCTAAGTTGAGTATGATGTTAACATTTACAGATTGGTAATTGTCTTACAGTCTGCCTTCTAGAAGCAAACTAACCATTGCATCTGAACCTCAACTGAAGAAAGAGCTGCATGAAAATTCATCATGTTCCAAGTGCATGTAAGTAAACAGAACAACCGATGCTTTAATGACACCCTGAAAAGTAAGAAAAGTTGAAATTACATTGTGATTTAGAATCGGAAGTTTTGACTTCATTACTACTGATTGTGTGATCTTTGGCAAATCAGATAGGTCACTTGGATTTACCATCCTTGAAATGTGGGTATCACTCTACCACCTAACTCATAGCTTTGTTGGAGAAACTAAATGAGAGGTTTTATATGAAAAAAAACTCTGTGAACTGTAAAGTATAAAATTGTTGGTTAGATATTATGCACAGCTTAATGAAGCGAAACAGAAAATAGTCAATAAAAGTTTTCGTTCAAATAGTTACAATAAAATATTTCAGTGCTTAAAGGACTAAGTTTTGGTTATCTGAAAAATATCATGTGCAAATATTTGGCTTCCCATTTATTAATATGTAAACCCTGAATAGTCTATCCATTTATTTGAATGTTATCTTGCCCTGTGTTACTCCCAGATGGATAAATGAGGGGTTGGGTTGAGAATTTCAAACACCTAGGTGGATTTAAAAAATTAAGTAGTACCCCTGATGTTCCACAAACATCTGACAATACTGCAAAAGGTCAAAAGTACAATAAACTCAGGGTCATATATTTCCAAATTTTCCACAATTATTAGACAAAGAAATCGCTTATGAGATGGCTGTGGATTTCGATTTGTCCCATCACAAAAACACGCTTGCAACTTCAAGAGTCCAGTGTACTTTAGAGTTGAAATGGATTCTAAATGTGTGAGCTCTTTCTTTGTTTTGTTTTATTTTGCCTTTTGCTCCTCTGGCATGTGCCCATATTTCCTATTTTCTCAACTTTTCTATGAGGCTATAAAATTCTTTTAGAAAGAAAAAAAAATGGCTGCACCAACCAATGCATCATTTTTTGCATAATAAACTTTAAGCAATACCCAATAAAATTCTGTAAAAGGTAACAAGTTGCCACACATGATAGCGATCTGTGAGCGAACTGAAGGCAAGCATTTAAAATGTGTGTTTAAATTCCAACCTCTTTAAATATAAAATCAGTGAGAAAATAGCGATCAAATCATACTTTTGACTACTTTTCTAGAAGTTTAAAATTCTGAAATACGCCAGTGAATTTGCAGGTCTCAGGCTTTCCTCAGTTGAGCTCCAGATTCAACAGAGTGGATTCATATTTTACCCAACGGGAGAAATTTACAGAGCATTTTTAAATGGTAAATTTAGTTTCATTATAGACAATTTTTTCATTTAAGCATTATTTTATATTGTAGGTATTTTGCTTGGAAATACTAAATGTTAAGACGATTATAACAAATGATGTAAAATTTCTTCCTCATGAAGCACAGGAATTAATTACAAGAAAAAGTGATTTCTGAATATAATTGCCTTTTCAAATGAGAAATGTGATTCAGCTATTTGAGTTGGAAATTTTCAAAATTTAAAAAACTATCTTTCTCTTGTGTCAACACCTGGCATGTGATTAATATCTGCTTAATAAATAAAGGAATCCACCTGTGGTTTTATATAAGCAGACCTGCATGCGAATATTGTGGCCGAAACATCTACATCTCTATGTCTATCCCTCCAAATGCATTTAATTACGAGTGAGGACCGAAGGTGAAATTCAAATCTCAAAAGGGTTCGCTTCCTTACAGTTATCAAGTCAGCCTAAATTAAGACTCATCACTCAAACGTTTCCTCAAAAAAAGTTAGCTTAGATGAGAGCCTTTCTAATGTCTTCTGTGGCTCGATTGTTTTCTTTTGAACAATTAATGTTGCGTGGTAACCTGAAGTAATCCCAAGAGACATGAGTCGGGCTGCTTGTAGAAGTATTCTGACAGAATTTGGTTAAACAATAACAACGACAATATAAAGCAAGCTGACAGACCATTAACAGCTATTCGTAGTGTACAACCTCAGGCTCGCCAGGGATGGGGGTAAATGTAAACAAGTAGTTTAAAGATAATTTTAAAAAGCCAAAGTTAATCTATTGGTGAAATCAAGAATACACTTCTTGGGTTTTTTTGGTGCTGGGGATCGAACACAGGTCTTCCGCTTGCTAGGCAAGCACTCTACCACTTGAGCTAAACCCCCAACCCAAGAATATACATTTTTAAAAAATGAGATCAATTTTCCTAATATTTTGTGAATTGGTCTGGCTGTTTGGCATGAAAATTTCAGTGATAGCACAGAGAGAGCAAAAAGTGACCTCCCTGACATATCGCTCTGCCATAAAGATTCCAGGAGACAGAAAACAAACAAACAAAAGGACTTAGAGAAAATAAACTAGACAGAGACAAGGGCACCCCACGACCATGTTTAGAACAATACAGAACATGGCTACCGAAATGACTAATATGAGGCACTGCTGCTCCTTTAATATGGATATAGTTTAGTCCTGTTTCAATCCTCTCACCTTCTAGAGAAAAGTTCCTAAGATACAGGATCACCAGAGTGACTCTTTCTTAAAGCATCTCCTCCAGACACAGCTTCCCCTTCCCCAATTCCTCTGCCATCTGAACTTGTAAAAAGGCTCTTTCTAATGTCCTCTTACTGAGATGCCCCACAATTTTTCTGGCATGCTTTCTCCCCTGCTGAAATAAACCGAGTGTTCCTAATTTTCTTGATTCTAGGTGTGTTCCTGGTAGTCTGATTTGGAGAGCTTTAATAGCACCATGTGGGGAGACCAACAGCATCATCTTGAAAATAACTTAGAAGAAAGATGGTTGAGTTCTGGAATTCGGCAATGTGAATATAAAGAGTTTGGATGAGGTTGTTTCATCAAATGCAAATGTGGCAAAAGAAGTATTTGTAAATTAGTGTGTTACTGTGCAAAATGTAAGACTGCAAATATAGAAGTACTACACAATTAAGAAATTAAATACAGTTAAACATTTGACAATCTTATCCCTATCTTTCAAAGTTTATTTTGATAATTTTCTCAGGCCTAATACAAATTTTAACTTCAAAGTGGGGAAGCAGGGCTCCCATCATGTTTCAACATTCTGATTAGCATTTATTCAACCTCTTGTAGTCTATGATTTTTTTCCCCTTGGTTAGAAAGCAAAATTGGATTTTTAAAAAATAAAATGCCACTGCTTATAGATTAATAAATCATGAACTATCTCTAATATGGTTACCTCCCTTCTATAAGTCCTCTCCGAGTGTTTTCTGTTGATGTTGTGTTCACCCAAAAAGCCAGTCAAAATGGACTTGTTCATTTAAGGGGGCAACTTACATCTGTCATCTCTATTAATTTTTGATGTTAGAAAAACATACAAGGTAAATGAGATTGTACGTATGATACATGATTCACAAAATCCAAATATTGTTATAATTTTAATAGTATGTAATTGGGCAACATTTTGACCAACAAAATACTAATCAACTCCAGATATTGCTGTAATCATAGTAATATTCAATTGAGCCTGTCATATATCATATATAAATCTTCAGTCACACATCTGTTGTGAGTAATATATTGAAAATTGTTAGGCAAAAAAATAAACCCTTAGGAAGTTCTTGGAGATGTTAAGCTGTAGATATTGGCAGTAGAACAAACTCGTTTGGATTAAAAAAACTAGCTTAATCTAGTTAATTAAAAACAAAACAGCTGGGAAAATGAAACATCCCTGGTTGTGACTGACTGTAATTGAAAATGACTAATGATGCCATCATTCTGCAGCTTCCATCTGAGGAAATGATGCCTGGAAGATTAGAATTGCCCTCTTGACCACTGTCTACAGCAATTATTTCGTGTTAAAGTTCAAGATGGAGTCCTGCGGCCGGATGCAAAAGAGTCCTTATACCTTACTTTTACTGTTACATTTAAAATTAATTCAAAATGAGTAAGTAAAATATATTCCAAGGATCATCTGAGCTAACAAGTCAAAACAGCTGGCTTCATCTCGCTGCTTCAGCAAGTAACTAAGATATTCAACATCCCATCAATATGGAAGGCAATATAATCATTTCAAAAGACATATACATTTTTAACATTTTAACAGAAAGTTATATTGAAAATAAGTATAAATAGAAGAAACTGGCATCTAAATGTTTCAATAGTACAAGAGAGTTAAAATACAATTTTAAGGACAAAATAACAGTTTATTTCTTGTGGGGTTGTTGATATGATTTTCAATGATGATAGTTGTTTTGTTGCTTTTTAATTGTTAAATGTGCTGTGATGGAAGACCTAGTTATTATTCCCTGGAAAATGAGCATAGCAAAATTGACACGATCAATGGCATGATCATAAAATAAAATTACCAAAGATATATCTTTAGCAAAATTTTAAACAATCCATCTAACTTTAACGATTACTCTTTAACAATATGCGAGGGTAAGAGGAAGAAACTATATACAAATGAAATGAAATGAAAGTGTGTGTGTATGTGGTGGGGGGAGAGAGAGAGTGAGAGAGACAGACAGAGCGAGAGACAGAGAGGAGAAAAACAAAGCTACTTATTCAATCGTACTATTGTAAAACTGTTCAGGTAATTTCACACTAGAGAGCTAGTACTGTATTTATGTCTTTAGAACAGTCTCATGGTGTATTTTTAACCTTGAGTAGGAAATCCTCAAAGAAAATAAGAAAAAAAGTTGATTAGACAGGAATTTTTAAAAAAGAAACAAAAATGCACCGTCTTGGGAAGTTAAAGAAATCCTAGAGAAGTCGAAGAAGCAAAGAAAAGAAGAAAAAGTAAAGCAGCTGACTAGGGACGAGCCCAGCGCGCAGTCAGGACTCTGCTTGGGAGGTGAACGCAGGAGCCCAGCAGACAGGCCAGGCTGTCTGACTGAGAATGCGGAGGTGCCAGGAGACAGTCAACTTCCTTAGAAACACAGGCGGCCTCCGATGCGGCCTTAATTAGATATCTGCAAGCAGACAACATACTAATTATCCAGGAAAATACCGGATCTTACAGACACATCCTGAGGAATTCTCATTTTGTTTTTAAGAATACCATTTCTTTCTACATGATTGTCATGGTTTCCAAATGCTCCTCTCCCCAGGAGGAAAAACAGTAACCAGCTTCCTTATGACAATGTATTGCAGGCTGCTCAGACCCGTTTCCCTTCTATTAAGGGATGAGAAAGCTCAGAGTTAAGGGGAAGAGGTGTGAGAAATAGCAAGATTGAAAAACTTTGATCTATGGACTCAATGTTGAAAAAGGCTTTGTTCATGTCCTATTAGAGCAATGGATCACCCTTCAAAAATCATCCTTAACCTTTAAAACAGAAGCTTCTGATCCATGCAGAGATTTTAACAGCTGCCCTCACAGCTTTCTGCCTTATGCTGTTGAGTGCCGTGTTCTGAACTGTGAGGTGGTTTTTCTGCGCCTCTAGTGTTTCAGGCTGTGACAAGCCCCAGCTAATCTTCAGGGATTTCCAAGGTCATGGACACATCAAAAATCGTGGGGCTGGGGGAGTAGTTCAGCGACACAGCGCTTGCCTACCATGCATGCGGCTCTGGGTTCTGTTCCCAGCACCAGAAAATAAAGATGACAATAAAGTTATGAGTCAATTATTTCTCCACAGGACTCAGCTCCAGAATCAATCTTCCCCTTTTGCCCATATCAACCCGAAATGTTGATTCTTCTCCAAACTCAGGACAGAAGTGGTAGAACGGGAATGAGTTTTCACTTAAATTGTACGTTTCCCAAATGAGTTGATTCAAGATGAAAGAAGAGGCCTGACCACAGCAAAGTGGTCTGAAAGGACATGAAAGAGAAAAGTGATATATCTTTATTCTTCCTTTTATTTCAGAACAGCAGTTCTCCTTTCACATCGCCCGTGTAACAGCAGAAAGTAGATACGCTCAGACTTGACAGATCCCTCTTCTGATCTCAAAGTTCTCCAGAGTTGAGGGTGTGGGCGGAGGTGTAAGTCACCACCTGCTGCTTGGATTGTTTCACATCTAATTAAAACACAATTTGTCCCTACTTTCAATTAAGAATTTTTCCTTTCTTCTGTTTTTTTTTTAATAAAGGCACAAAGTAAAGCCAAATGTGTACATATTTGTATGAATTTGTACACATTTGTAATCGTTACAATTGTTCCTATTCTTGGCTCATTGTCATAAACATACAGCATCAAATTTTTGAGGATCAACCAAGAGTGCATGGAATAGAATTAGGTGATGGTGCATTTGTCCATTTCATGGCTTGCTCCAAGGAGAATAATTAGAGTAACCACCCTGGTAACTTGCTTTCTTTAAAGTACCAGTAGAAACCCTGAAATTTGCTGGTTTCAGGGTACTGTCTCTTACTCTCCAATCTAAACACGAAACATATTGATAGTTTATGAAAAATGATCACACTGAGCTTGAACCTGGATGCAAGCTATTTTTTTTTTCTGGATTTTAGGAGCAGGGACAAATGTATTCCTGAATAAATGTATCTTACTATCTATCTACAGAGAAACCTGTGCCCTTTAGCAACTGGTGTTTGGACATTATTTTCAGTCCAAACTTTAAATGTACCTAAGGATAAGTCCCTTGTAAGCTATAGGAAACAACAAACAATTTTCTAGAAATGAAGCTTGGGCCAAGCACAAGGGAAACTCAGCGGCGACCTTAGAGACAGAATCTAAGTCCTGGTAATGTTGTTTGCAAGGACAAACCGGTTCTGTATAATGAGGTTATTGACCTGCACTGTTTTAGAGCAGTTTTAAACATAAGGGAGCAAGGCTCACTAAATCTCAGCCTGCAACATTAGCCGAGAAACCAAAACTGATCAATAAACAGTCACCATCACCGGCTCCCAGGAACCTTCGTCCTAACAGGAGCCGTGGCGATTTTGGTCAGGTACGGAGAATAAGGTAGCCTGTACCTAACGTCTATTTATCACTGGACACTCATTTGCAAATGGAAGCCATTGATTAGCTGTTTTTTCGAAACTAACCAGGCTTTCCATCTTTCCTCACGTAATTGCCTGTGAATAAATGTACCCTAGCTCTCGCCAGCTTTTTACTAAAGAAAGAAGCAATTACATGACATTTCACCAAAAATTCTTGACCCAATAAAGTACTGAAACTCGAGTGACGGTTTTCTTTTCTCATAAGAAAGAGCAACAGAAAAAGGAAAGGTCACAGAGCATATTGTGATTCTTTGCAGCTGTTGGAGACAGACAGTATGATGCAGTAGCTTGATTTGAATTAAGCCAAACAATATGAAAAGCATCAAGGCTGGCAAGCAAAGCAATAAAGCCCCAAAGAATTTAATCTACCTTGAAGGTGGGACTACTTTTTGTATTGATGGCAGCACACCAGGACAGAAATGACTCTTTTAATGCAATGACTTGTTAATAGCCTTAAAATCACAATATATAAATAGGATATGTTGATCAAAAAGACAGCTTTGCCTCTGATATTGCAGTATGGCCAATATTTCCTTACAAGTTATTTCATTGATTATAAATAGACCACGTCAATGGCAAATGTACAACAGGGGAAGCATAACCCATTATGAGGTAATGGATATTGCTAGAGGTTGCTTCATTACCTTCACTGGCTGAGTGGCTGGTTTTTCCTTGTACAAATGCTGCCCTTTAGACAAAATCCTTTCCACATCCGGTTGTTTAGCTCGAACTGCTACTTCGGTTTCCTAGGGAAAAGAACCCATACAGTGCAGATTAACTTCACAGTTAGCAATAAAATTACTAAATTTAAATATACCCTTGGAGACTCCACATGTATTGCAGATCAATTTCTGCACGGGACAGAGGGGAACAAAAATGTAGCATTTGGTGCAGAGAAAAGAAATGAGAGGTCTCTGTGAAACACACTAAAGTTAAAAAAAATCCCCTTCAATTATCTCATAATACTACAACATAGAAACACAGAGGCTAACTTTCTATTTTTTGAAAAAGTAAGATGTAATGAGGTATATTTTATTAATATAATTTATGCATATAAATACTAGTGTTGGCCTCAGTAATCTCAGTAGTCTTAATGTTTATTTTGCTCTACTAACTTCTATTTTACAGGATTCTGTTTGGGGTTTTGGATCTAAATTCTGTTTTGAAATGGAAATCAAATAACTCTTTCCACACCATTGTCAAAATTAAGTTTCTGTCCAGTGAGTAAACACTTAAAAGCAGAGCATCAAATCTTATTACATATTAAGAAGTCAAACTAAATAGGCCTTTAAAGGAACGATTAAATTAATTTTTTTTTTTTTACTGTTTGTTTTTCCTTAGCCTGGAGAAGACTGAAGCATGACAGAAAAGAAAATCCCTTTATATTTATGAATATGAAGTATTTTGTTACTGACTACTGTCTGGGGTTCTTGATGAGAGAAGAAAAGAAATGTGCATAAATTGAAGCTGGAGGAAGTGAAGTTAAATGTTACAGAAGACTTTTTGGATGGAACACTTGTTAAACACTAGAATAGAGCATTGATTAATCAATGTCAGGCATCAGTCAGGGCCTGGGCAATCTTCCCCAGGGAGCAGCTCCCAATGAACCCATATCTCTCTTCCTCCTGCTCCTACCCTGCAGCTTCTCCACACTGCTGTGAGTACGTGTCTTCATGCCATTATTTCCTTTCTACGCTGTGTTTGGACCAGTTCTTGCTCAGCCCACCAGGGCAGGAAAGCCCTGAACCTACATTACTGTGATCTTACACTGCACAATAGGGTGTCTTGTAATTTATGGGTGCTCAGCCCAGGCTCTTGAGAGACATAATTTTTCCAGTTCTTACAATGACTGCCAGTATGAGACAGGTGCTTTGGTCAAAAGTGTCTGTAATGTTAAGACCAACCCCGGGCATTAACAGGTATGTGTGCAAATCTCAGTTCCTTCAGAATAGGAGGCCAGCCACTGCGTTCTTCTACAACTGCCCACTGCCAGGGAAGGGTATTGTTCCTTCAAGGCACAGTACTCAGATGAACTTTAAGTCTTTTCCAGAGAGGAAATAGCTCTGTTCTCAAATCAGGAATGGAGCACATCTATTTTTAGGCACTGAAATCCTAAAAGGTCCCAAGGCACTACCATTGCACCCTTAAATGCTTCATTTGCAAAACATCTGGGTGTACTGAATGGTGACATGATCTCAAAATACTCGAAGACAGAAAAATAAGACATTTGCTCTAAATGAAATAGAGAAAAGAGCATATCTTCATCAGGGTAAAAATTATTTATGGAAAAAAGTAACCAAACTTTTCCACCTATGCATGTTTGATTTATCTATATCATGAATTATCAAGCAAAGTCCAGGCATGATATCTAAATTATACATTTAAAATTATATATGTATTAGAGTATGCCCCTGTGAAGTTGAGGTTCAGCGTTCATAGTGTCAGTCATTTGCGGATTTTTCCGTAGAACCTAATAACGGTTCTCGGAAAACCAGCAATTTCTCGGAAACCGTGTATATCCTCCACATGGGGGGGGGGGCGCCGGTGTTGCAAGTAGCCAATCTGAGAGCGTCATTCAGTTCTCTTTGCTGCTGCCCTGTAACCCGTCTCCTAGTGGATGTACCAGCATTCTCGCAACATAACAAGTTGATGTACTGCGTGTAGATATCCCTGTTGTTCTGTTTAGTTCTTCTTGAAGCCCTGAGATCCCTAAGATGCCGCCAAAACACCCTGCATCTTCTAAGGCTTTATTAATACAGTATTTTATTAAATTAAATTACATAATTGCGGGAGACATAGCATATTCAGGATTTGAACTATAAAAATAGGCATTTATAGGCATTTTTTCTGACCATATCTGAAATTCGTGTTTTTTTCAAAATTCGCAGGTGTTCTGGGAACATAACCCCGCAAATCTCGGGGGGGGGCAGGCACCGTATATATCAAACCAAAGTAACTTGAAGCCATGTCACCACCATTCATATTATATATGTTTATCTAAGATAAAGTGCCTTTTAAAAAATGTTTTATTGACCACCAGGGACTTTCTTTGTGAAATGATATTGACAATTACTGGTAACAGACAAGATATTATGATTAGCTTTACCACGGTCACAGACTAAGTCCGTGATGATAATATAGTTACAATTTATACAGTGACTAGTATTTACCCTTTTCCAACCTCGGACTGAAAAAGATTTCCACTCTACAGATAAGAAAACGAAGCTTGGATAAGCAAGGTAGTGGTGGTGGTGGTAACAATGGTGTGAATGACTTGTCCTTGATGTTGTGGAAAACAAGAGAGTTCATATTCAAACACAGTTCCATCCGAATCCCAAGTTCATGCTGTTTCCACTAGTATAAAACACCTTGCCACATTTTATAAAAACTTGTATCATCTAACCGAATGATTTAATTAGCATTATTTCTCAGAATTAAGAGATTTCACTTTCATCATTTGTCTCTATTTCACATTACAATATATACTGAGAAAATGTCATATTTTTCTGATAATCAAGGGCAATCAAATTTAGCCTGTAAAGTCACCAGACTGGAATTAGGGATTCCAGATAAACCCTGTGCCTAAACCAAGCAAGGTGAGTCGCTCTGGGCAGTGGGAATATGCCAACTTGCTGCAGTAATCTTTCCCATCCACTGAGATTTTTAAAAAATGAAACCAAAGACCATTGTTCCTACTGCCACCCTATAGTCTTATTTACACTATTCAAATTCCTTTGTTTTATCCTCCATGACAGACCACAATTAGTCAAACTATTTGTGTGTATTAATTTGACCATTCCTATGGAATTATTATACACAAGAACAAGTCTCATATCTACCTTGCTCAGTCATTGTATTTCTGGCAGCACCTATCACATACCTATCAATATTTTTACATTTTGAGCCTGTAGGATTTTAATTAGGTTGTGTATTAACAGAGATATTTGTTCATGGACAGTTGAATGTTTTCATGGCATAGATAACTTTCTTGCTAAATAATTTGCTAGACTTAAATACTTAACCTACTTTTCTACTTCTGAACTTACTTTAATTATTTCTAAACATTTTGATATCTTCCTGTTATTGATCACAAGACTTTAAAAATCCAACCTTATGATACACTAAACATAGAGTTATTTTATATTTTATACTTAGTCTTTTCATTGACTTCCTTTTAACTGAAATTCCATTTCTTTGGCATTTTCCTTCTTTGTGAAAACATTTAGATGATTTAATTTTCATCTAGGGACCCAAGGGAAGACTGTAAATACAAAGGTTTTAGCAAACAAATGACTATTTTACATAACAGATGCCAGAACATTGGATCTCAAAGCAGGTACTTTATGATTATTGCACTTGAAGCACAATAAATATATATTTTTAAATTTTGGTCTGTAATTTCTGTGGAGGAGTAAACCTGGTGGGGCTGGAGGACTGTGCTTCCTACCAAAGCTAGCAACTTCCCTAAGCATTAAAACCTGTCCTCTCAGAGCATGGAAAGTCTCAGCCTTCCTTCAAAACTCTTCCACTGCCATTTTCTTCACTCACTGGGCATAAGATGACAACATTCTCTTCGAATTCCTTTAAAATTAAATCTCTGTCCCAAAATATCAATAAATAATTAATATTTGTTACACTTGACACAACTTTTTCATAGTATTTGTGCAGTACCATCTTTGGCACTCTACCCCAATCTACATATATTTTTTCCCACTTTTAATAAATATATTTTGGGGTGGTATGGGGGTTGAACGCAGGCCTTTGCACTGAGCTATATCCTCAAGCCTTTGTTATTTATTTTGAGATAGGGTTTCACTAAGTCACTAAATTGCCCAGGCTGGATTTGAATCTGGGATCCTTCTATCTCAGTTGCCCACAGTGCTGGGATTATAGGTGTGTACCACCACTCCCATTTTAAAATGCTTTTCTTAAAACAGTGTCACTGGAAGGCGTCTACTGCATCATCCATTCCATACATTTATCAAATGATTTTGAGGGTCAATCGTATGCTACATCCTGGTATACAGCATTGGATTGGACGAATTTCTAGTCCTCACTCATACGTGCAACTATGTGCATGATAGATATGTCTACACAAATGTATATATGTTATATAACATATAACAATACTTCCATGAATATGCATGATACGTGTATATGTAGTACATACATAAGTAGATAGTTGAGCCTGTACTTGGAAGCGCATTGATGTGCTCGGGCTGGGCACACAAATGAAGATGGCTGTGAATGATACTGATGTGGATGTCCAGCGGGCAACTGGAAAAGCAAGCCTGACAGCAGCCTGTGTGCTACTGACCGCTGCAGGTTCTAAGCGGGTGCGTGCTGGACAGTCTGAGGGAAGGACTGCACGCCAAATGAACTGTCCAGGGTTTGTAAGTGCAGGAATTACAATGCACTTGGCCTCCTGTATCTTTAGAATAATTCCTCTGTGTCCATGGATTCAAGCAACCACGGACTGACATTTTTTTTTAAAGTGTCTGTACTCAACATGTATAGACAGTTTCTTCTCATTATTCTGTAAGCAATAAAGTACAACTATTTAGCATTTACATTATATGAGGCATTGTAAGTAATCTAGAGAGAATTTAAAGTGTAGAGGAAAATATGGCCAGGTTATACGCAGATACTATACCGCTGTGTAAAAGGGCCTCGGGCAGCCACGGATTGCAGGATGCACGGGGGTCCTGAAGCCTGCCCTCCGTAGACGCCGAGGAACAACTGCATTTCCTCTCCTCGGGTCCTGAAAGTAGCCCTAGACTTAGTCCTCTGGTGAACGGACATTGTAAAGTCACATCATGTTCCTCTATAGAAATATTTCTCTGCCATCACATCTGTCATCCAGCATGTCCTTCTATCATCACTATTGTCATCTCTTCAGTTCTCAAGGAAATAATGCAGAGCTCAGTTACCTGGATGAGATTTACTCTTGGTCCTTTAGAAACAGAGCAGTGAGTGAGAGAAATCATGTTCGGCTCTAAATTCTTTGTGGTTGCTTCTCCTTGGCACATGTTTGGAGGCCTAGGTGTCTAATCCCATACACCTTTGATAAATCACTTTAGAAAGACCATTTTGAAGATGAATTTCTATAATTTACCTCACTACATTTATTTGCAGTGTGGATTTATTAGTTAAAAAGATAGGTCAGTTATTGAGGGCAAGATACTGCCGGGACCGTCAGCTGTAGTAAATCCAATGAAATTCACTTAAAATATTCTTTTGTATATTTTTCTTAAGTGAGAATAAGAAAAATATACTATAAGAAGCTGATAATCAGGGCTGGGGATTTATCTCAGAGGTTAGAGTGCTTGCCTAGCAAATGCAAAACCCTGAGTTTGATCTCCAGCACCAAAAACTAACAAACAAACAAACAAAAAAGGCTGATAATCATCCTGAAAAAGTGGAAGAATAAGTGAAATAAACTTTGAAATTTTGGTATCCCTCCATAGATACAAAATTTGACACGGAAAAGCTGAAATGAAAAGCAGCAACTAATCCCAGGAAAACCATGTCTATGTAAAGATAAGGAAGTGCTGCTAATATTCTTAGCTGTGCTGAAAATGGCAACTAACAGCTACCATGACACAGACTGTTACAACAATTTTCATGGTTTTTTATTTATTTATTTTTTGAGACAGGGTATCGCTAAGTAGTCCAGACTGGCCTTCAAACTCACTGTGCTCCTCCTGCCTCAGCCTCCTAAGGGCTGCGATTATGGTGTGTGCCACCATGCCAGCTTCTGTTATAATAATATTAACGAATTAAAGTTTCTGAATGTTTACCATGTGTCAAAGAGTATGTATTTCATACATGTTTGCCTTACAAAACTGATTTTATCTAATTTCACAGATGCTGAAATGGAGAGAGATTAGGTCCACTGTCTAAAACCAGGAAACTTGAAATGGCAGAGTTGAGACTACTGTATATCCCGGAAGGGTGTCTCACCAAATCCTTCCTTTCTTTCTTATTCTGCTGTGTACTACCGTGTGCGTGTGCCTGTGCATGTATGCATGAGTGTGTGTTGGTGTATGTGCTTCTTATGAGTTCTTCCTAAACTCTGCATGTGTGATGCTTAATATCATATTCTTTCTCCTCCGCTTTAACTCCAATACATTCTATAGTATTTTTACAGGGTACAAATGAGACAAAAATCCCGTCTCTTCCACGGAAAGGCAACAGATCACTGCATAGCCTTGAAAACGCTGCAAGGGCTCCTCTTTGAGGGTTTATGATTGCCAAACTCTGATATTCGGGTCAGAGAATTGTTTGGAGTAAGCCTTTTATCTCTCAACTGACCTCCCACCTTTATACAATTCAAAAGAAGGTGAAGAAGGCCACCGCTAAAATGGAATCGTAGCTAATTACAGTGGCCAGTTTTTGTAAGTAGAAAGTGTTCAACTTCAAAGAACATTAAGACAAGAAAGTCTTCGAGGGATTTAAACAAAAAAATTCGCTTCTAATAATAGAACATTTCCATTTAGGTTTTCTTCTCCTGACTTATTCTTAATGTCACCCACAATGCGAGAGTGTGCTCCGGAATCAGGAGCCTGATGACACACCAGGAGTTTTATTGTCATCATAGTATTGACAATGTGTTACAAGCATAATTAAGGTAATAGGGAGTAACTATAAATTAGGTAATAGGGAGTAACTATTAATACTCCCTGGCAGAAGAGTGTGGTCTATTTTAAAATCCTGCCCTGATAGTTTTCTGAAATGTACTAACCTAAATATCTTCAGTTTTAGTTAATTCGTATTCAACAGCTTTACTTATATTGGGCAGTTGCTGATCTTACAAGCAGTAGAGAAAAAGCAATAAAAAATACTAAAAAATGTTGAGGGTGGCACTAGCAAATCATATCCATATTAATATGTGCTTACATTTTCTTTCTTTTGTTTTTGTTTTTTTTTTTTGAGACGAGGTCTTACTATATAGTTCAGGCTGGCCTTGAGCTCACTATGTAGCCCAGGCTGGCCTGGAACTTATAGCAATCCTCCTGCCTCAGCCTCCTAAGTGCTGGGATTACAGGTGTGCACCACCACATCGAGCTATGTTCTTATATTTTTTTTAAAGAATTGATTTATGGAACATCATTTTTTTTTGACTCACATGAGATTTATTTACTTCACTTTAGGAGAAATGTACATCTCCACAAGTTAAGTCTTTTCTGAATTCAGAAAGATGGTATTTTTCTCCATTTTGAACATAATATTTCTATAATTAATTCAACATTAGGTTCATTTGTGTGTGTGTGTGTGTGTGCATGTGTGTTTAACTAGAAATTTGGAGAAGGGAGGGAAGGGAAATGAGGAGAAAAAGAAGAATCAGTTTATATTATGTACAAGTACAAATTCCCTACAATGAAAGTGATCATTATGTATATCAAAAGTGTATCAATGAAATTAATTTTAAAAAATTCGGTGTTCCTTATGATAGCATAACATGGATAAATTTTGACCTGTTTTCCTATCTTTTAGTTTTTTCATTTTACTTATTGTCAACCTAAGAACATATGAATATAAATAAAACCTCAGATCATATGAACATATAATGAAAACCTATTTAAAAATACTGCACACAAGGGCCTGAGTTCGATCCCCGGCACCACAAAAAAAAAAAAAAAAAAAAAAAAAAAAAAAAAAAAAAACCTGCAAAGAGACTATAAATAGCCGTCTCACATATTTAATTTTTATTTTCATTTTTTAATTGAACCAAGAAGATTTATTGGTACATTTTAGATATGCATAATGATTGCATTCATCATTGTTAATTTGTATCTGTACATGATATATCTTGGTTTTTTCCCTTTCCCCACCCTTCCCTTCAACTCCTCTTCCCCTCCATACTTACAACAGCTTTATTTATATTTTTTCCAGTTTTCTCTTACTCTTTTCTTTTCCTTTCCTCTTCCTTCCTTTCTCCCTCCCCCCTCCTTAGTTCTTCTTCCCATTTGAATATTTTCTTTCTGTTGCACAATATCTGTTAAACATTTTTGTCCTTATGTGCACTTATGGTTTCTCATACCAGAGTAACAATGCGATATTTACGCATGTGTGTCCGATTTATTTAAGAGTATGTTCTCAAGGTGCATCCATTTTCCTGGAAATGTCTCAAGTTTATACTTTTTTATGGCAGAGTAGTACTCCATCGTATTAAAAAAATCTTGTGTATCCGCTCATCAGTTGCTGGGCATTTGGGTTGTTTCCAAGATTTAGCTATTACAATCTGGGTTGCTATAAACAAGCATGTGCATATGTCTCTGTGGTATGATGCTTTTAATTCTTCCAGGAAGATACCAAGAAGAGGAATAGCTGGGTCAAATGGAACCTCTAGGTGTAGTTTTTTGAAGAATCTCCATACTGATTTCCATGATGACTGGACTAGTCTTAAACATTCATTTACTTGCTCACTTGAGAAGCATTTATTAAATGTTTACCGTGTTTCAGTATCTGGGCTAGGGACTGGGAGTACAAGAATACTGACACATAAATACATACACGACACATGTAACAACCAGCAAAGGGCAATGTGCAATGGAGCACAGAGCAAGAATTGAAAGAACTGATCAGTACTATGTTTGATGGGCAAGAGGGTCAGGACAAGAAGGCTTGAGCAAAGGCTTGGAACAGATCCAGCTCATGCACCTGGTTCACAGAAGGATGGATGGTGGGAAGAAAGTATCCCAAGACAGAATCTGGAGGCAATCAGGACATACCGTGTTGGAGAATGGGAAAAATGGTACAGGAATAAAAGACAAAAGCCAGAGAGGAAAGAGATATCTTTTCTACTCCCCACACTACATTAGTACCGAAGCCATAAAATGGTTTCAAACCAAAGCAAGCTACTTTTATATTCTAATTGATCTTCTAAAAATGAATATACTATATGTCAATCTATAAAGGGGCAAACATAAGGTCTACTATTAATGTATGGTTTTCCATTCAAACATACTTATCTGAACTATATATATATATATCTCCTGAAAAGCAAATTCAAGATAAAATGACAACCATTTCTTTGACCAAAACAAGTATCCATGTGCTCATACTTTTATCACTTATTTGTAAAGAATACCGCCTGTCATTTGCCAACCACCACAATTGAAAGTTCTTCTATCTAATCTAACATATCATTGATTGTAATGATCACTATTATGATACTGTATGAACTTGTAAGAAAGTTTTAAAAACCTAGACTTCAGACAATATCTATTGCATGGTATATCTCTATTTCAGGAATATTAAAATTAAAATGTTATTGTCCGATCAGTGATATTCTACTTGATTTATTAGCTGTTCAGCATTCATTCATTATTTTAATATGACTGGCCTGGGGATGAATATGCTTCCCTCCTCACTGATTTGGGCTTGACCATTTGCCTTGCTTTGATCAATGGACTATGGGCAGAAGTGATTGTACAGCAGATGTGAACTGTATCTTTAATTGGGAATTCACAATTTTCCAGTTACTCTTCTTGTCTTCCACCATGAGACAATAACATACTATGTAGAGGATGCACTTTCAGGTTTGTTAGTGGAATGGGAAGATATTTGGAGCAGATCTACAGTCCACAATGAGAGGGCCTTAACCTGACTGATAGGGTAGAGCAAAGGTATAGCCGAGCTTCAGATACATAAGAGAATAATAAACGTTTGTTATATGTCATGGAATTTTGGGGTTGTTACTGCAGTGAGAGCTGACAATTACAATATTATAGCAAAACCAACCAATGAACCAAAAATATATGGCTTTCTGGGATGAAAGGATCAAAGTAAGCCACTAAAATAAATGTGCCCTGGTCACATATACTGACTGCACCGTCTCTCATTCCACATACCAACTATTTGCTAAAAAGGATCTGAGAAACAAACAAACAAAAAAATGAAATGGAATCAATATCATGTTAGAGCCTGACTTCTTCAGCCTAGATTTCCAGGCAGACTGACAAATGAAGGCTGATGGATGGAAAAAAACACAACATTGTATGGTTGAGCTTCTTTCTCTTTCCCCTCATGCCGGGCGACTGTTCTTCGATTTATCTACAATTAGATTTGCTAGCAGCTCTCTTTCTCTGCAACCGCATGCTGTCAAGTCTGTGCCGAGATGACTGACAAAGAATGACAGGTTCTCTTTCCATTCTGGGCTAATCAAGGGCAGCCCACCAAAGGGAGGCTCTTTTTGTGATTTGGAGATTTATGGATTTCAAAAATATTCTGTCCAAATATACAAAGTATAGTGCAGTATTGATTTTTAAAGTAACAAGTGCTGTGAAACTGAGATGATATGATCTACTAAGCTGCATAGCTGAGAATATTCAAGGCCGATCAACGAACATAGTGGTGATCATCAAACAATGAGAACGGCAATCTTAAAGCAGATATTTCAGAGTCATTTTGTCAACAGAATTCTTTTCACAAATGAAATCTTACTAAAACTGCTTTAACAAATTATTTCGTTCATTTAATAAACATTTTATCTGTTATGTGTAAACCACTGATTTGGGTACTAGATATGTAAACTGAACAAAATAGACAAAATTTTCTTATCCTTATGAAACTTCCATTCTAATGCGATGGTGGAGCGTAGAAGATAAATTATGGTGGACAGGAGAGTGAAAAGTGCTAACAAGAAAAAGTAAAGCCTTTGATGTAGATAGAAGGTGCATGGGTGGGGTTGGGGTTATGGGAAGTTGGGTGCGGAGAGTTTAGAAAGAGCCTCCCAGGAAGGCCTCATGGAGAAGGGGAAATTTGAATAAAGATCTGGCAGAAGTGCGGAAATGTACACAGCAGATATCTCAGAGGAAAGCAACTGATGGGTAGGAGACGGCAAGTAGAAAGCTCCCTGGCAGGAATGAATCCGGAATGTTCAAACGTTTGAGCTCTGATTAATTTTCTAGCTTCATTTTCTCTCGAAAACTGATCAAGTTGGAATGTAGAATATACTAGCAGGCAACATTGCTTTAAAAATGACCCTGATTCGTACATTACATCTTGCTTAGGTGTTCTATGATGTATGAAGTATCAATGCCCAATGGAAAAACCATAGTTACAATGGTTCCCCACATACAGTGACTCTTGTAACTGAGCATGTCCTTTCTGTCTGTGCACCTCGGAAATTCTGCCTATGGTCTAAGACTTTGAATCTTGGGGTGCACAATGCTTTCAGGCAAGGGTACACACTGCATCATCTCTGCGGGAGTCTCCTGTCTGTGCACCTGAGCTGCCATCCGGGAGTGGGTAGGTGCTACAAAGTAGTCCTTGGATGACTTCAGATGCTACAGAGCACTGTGCACTATAATCCTACTAAAGAGAGATGCCCGATACTGCCCTTCCTTGTAAGCTGGACTCCTATTTCTAAGTGTATTTAATGGCGCATGCGGTCAATGGTAGCTTTGTTCAGGTGCACCAAGAAGGAAACTTCCTGCTGGGTTTTACAGAAATCAATTCTAAGATCCACATTTTATTTCCATAGATCAAATGCTCTGAAATCAGGACGCATTTTATAATTGATGGTGCATCACAGCTTAATTGGCAGATCTTTTTTCTTAATGACATATAAAATAATGATGCATATTCGAATTAAAGGCAGTTTAGAAATAATAAAATATGGTATGTGACCACGCTTTTTGCAGTAGGTCAGGATCGAATGATTTAGTATATGCAAGGGTATTATTAACTGCTACCATTTATTGAAAACTTACTAAGTGCCAACATTCAGCTATCTACTGAGCATAAATCATTTCAATTAATCTTACTCAATCTCTACTACAGAGCCTTTCGGCAGAGGGGGTTGTCACTGTTCAGGTTAAAACAATAAGAGTCACAAAAGCTTAGAAAACTTGCCTAAGATAAAAGCTGCCAAGTGCTGGATCTGAGATTTGAATCATGGTCTGTCTGATGTTAATCCTGCATAATGACTGTAAGTTCTACGAATTTGTTTAAACACGGTACCAATAGAAAACCAGGTTTTATTTGATGGATTCCAGAAATTAGAAGCTGGACAGTTTTGATTAGCATGTAATTCTACTTTCAGTTAGAATCTCTCAATCTCAGACCTTTTGCCATGTGGGCTGGAGCATTCTTTCTTGTAGAGGGCTGACCCATGAGGTATGGGATGCTTTGAGGCATCTCTGCTCACCATTAATGAGATGCCAGTAGTATTTCCTCCTCCCTCATGTGAGACAATCAGAACTCCCCAGGAGTTGCCTAATTCCCCCAGGGGATAAAACCACTCCGGTGGAGAATCTTTGCATTATTGAATGCATGAGTGAACAAATTAAAGAATGTCTGTTTGTGGTCTACATTTTCATATGACTTAAAGTGAATACCTTTTCTTCCTTTTTCTTATACACAACAATCCGTGCGACATCATCTGTTAATATATTCTTTCAAACTTCGTACTACTAAGCACATAATGAGTGTTAAAATTGATTAGAATGTAGTTCTCATGAACTCTAACCATAATCACATGTTTTCAATCTCTGGTTAAATTGTTCTAGCTTTAAATATCTCAAAGGGATTAGGGAACGCAATTGATTCTGTGTAATAGAGAGGTATATATAACAGAAAGGAATTTTGACATATCTGAACCATGCCCTGTAATATTTGCAATATTTTAAATCAATATAGCATATCTCTAAGTTATTATACATATGGTAATTAGACATATTGCTTGACATTTTGGTAGAGAATATTTATTGAAATATGACTATTTTTAAACACCAGAAGTTTCTCTTTAAACATTAAGCAGTAGAAGGCTAATTTTCAATAAAAGCAAAGAAAAGAGCAATTCAATTTTTATTTCATGATTGACACACATTTCAAGTGAAATTAAAGAGGCTTTGTTTTTTACTATTAGGTGCTATACCTAAATTACAGTCATTATCTAAAAGAACTCTTTCTAAATTCTTCCATAGCTTGTAAACTAAAGCCATCAAATTGGGTACCTGAATTAAAGTTCATGTCTAAAAAATCCTCTCAGCTTCCTCTCCTGAATAGCCTTTCTTTAAAAATGTGCAGAAAACAAAGGAAAATACAAGAGTTTTTGAAATCAAGTAAACATGGTAGAATAAGCCTCCTTCTTTGGTTCACTCAACGTAAGAGTTTCACCTTGGATACCAGGTCTTTGCCTTGTCTGCCATACTTAATTTGATTTCTATGTCTTCAGCTAAAACACCATTTTTCTCTAGTCTCCTGAAAAGTCAATGATAAAGTTTTGGATAAGGAATTGTAGAGCAGCATCTTAGATGCATATAACCCAGAGTTCTACTAGAATCCAGAGTAAATAAGAACTAATTAATCAGTACAAAAATGTAAACAATCCAATAGAAAATTGGGCTAAGTATGTGAAGAGTCAACTCACAAAATGAAAAATCCGAATGGCCTCAAATATGAACATTTGTTCAACCAGGGATATGAAAATTAATATATTAAATTAACATTATTCCCTACCGCTGGTGAGAAAGCAATATGCAATATATAGTAAAATTAAAGATGTGCATACTCTTATGAGTCAACAATACCATCTCTAGGTAGTCTTATATGGCTATAAACGAGGAGAGCTTCAAAGAATGTTCTTTTTGGTACCACTGTTCTCCAAATATATTTACTTTTTAATTAGTTTTTATTGCTACATTTTTGACATACATAATGATGCTGTTCATCATAGGAAATTTGTACCTGTACATAATATATCTTAATTCTTTTTCTTTTTCCCATTCTCCTCCCCTCCTTTCAACCCTTCTTGCCCTCCCTATTTACAAAACTTTGTTTTCATTGTTTTCCTTCCACTCTTTTCTATTTTATCCGTATTCCCTTCCTTTCCTTCTGGTAAATGGATGCACCTTGAGAACATAGTTTTAAGTTAAATGAATTGGTCACACATGTTGAAATATCACATTGTTTCTCTTATGTGAGAAAACCAAAGGGTAAAAAAGGAACAAATGGAGGCTTGATCTGGGGAAGTAAGAAGAAATAACATTCTTTTAGCATTATCTACCTTCCTGAAAAACTGGAAACAACCTAAGTGATAATTCATGGTTAATCTAATTGTTTCGTTCCTATTAAAATCGAGAATCATCTTACTCTTACCTCTCTATTCTGAAGCCATTTAAAATTTTTGTTCTTATTTTTATGGTCTCCATAATTCTATTTCGTCTAGTCATAAACAAAGTTAATGCCTCTATTCATAACTGACTTATTGAAGGTATTAATAAAATAATAACGCTATCTTTAACAAACCTGACTTCAATCATATTGGCATGTACACAGCATAATGTCCAAATAACACCAGTTTAGTTTTGGGTAAAGCATAGTAGTGTATATGTGTGTATAGTGTGTGCATAATTTTGTCTTTATGTTATCTCCCCAATTATGTAAATTACTAATACTTATTACTATGCTAATACTAGACGATATATTGTACCATGAATAAAGGTTACCATGAATTATTCATTTTGTTTCTTATCACCTATTTCATCAAGTAATTTAAAAGACAGAGATGCCTATCTATCCACATTTTCTCTACGTGTCATTCACAAGATTTTATACAAAAATCTCAAAAATTAAAAGCATGCACACAAGATTTTCTAATTTCATGAGTCAACAAGTAGAATTTTAGTTGGAGCCTACATATTTTTGTGTTTCAGTGTTTTGCATTCTGAATGCTTAACAGAATTTTTAATTACAAGAACATCAATCTCATTTTAATGACTACCATGTTACATAATCAATTATTACTATAAGTGCATTTTGAAATATTTAAGCTTCAAATTAAAACTTATATTAAAACAGTCCACGTTAAATAATTATGGCTGCTTTTATTAACTATGTCCTTTATGCCTTCTTTTGATTAGTAATTGCTGAATATTCATCAAGTCTAGAAGAGGTACTGAAATGTTCAGAAGTTGGAAACCATTGCTTCAGAAGTATTAAATATGCAAGCTCTACTTTTTTATATGTATTGTTTTAAAATCACAGAGCAACTTAAATCCTTTTCTACTAGGTAATAATTTAAGCAGTCAACTTACTGCTAGGATGTTGCTTTTTCAAAATATATATCAGATGTATATTGAAGTGCTCTATGTTATATAAAATATAATTATATATTACACATGATTATACGCATGTATATTTCCAGTATGTGAATGCCTGAGTCTACTCATACTAATATCAGTACTTAAAGTGAGACCCAGGAAAAATGAGGGAAAGATATGAGTAAGAAAATAGTAGATAAATACAATGTACAAGTATTTGGGGTATAAAGATTATTTTTCAGTCAAGTACAGCTGTCAAAAAAAGTAGTCCCATCAACCAATTTTGTCTATTAAATGTTAGGCAAACTTATACAACAGAATTGTATGCATTATATTAAATAATATATTGTTCAATAACATAGAATTTAATGTGTTAAGTGAAGTCTCAGGATACAGATGGCATATCGAAGAGGAAATTTCACCATGGTATTTCTAAGTAGCGAATTCAGGGCACAAAGTTTGGTTATGTCTTAATTGAAAAAAATCATGTGACATCATGGTATATTTTCACGCAAATAAAATATCTTAGTTCTGAATTTCAGTATATCAAACAGTCCTTCCTTAAAGCTTTCTTCAGAATGCTTTAGTGTTTCATTAGACATTTTCATCTTTAATTTTCACCTATTACGTTGATAATTTTTAACCATCAACTATGAGTAGAAGTTTAATTTGATGTAAGTTTGTGAAATGGCAACTGAATAATAAAATAAATTTACTTACAACAATATTTGTTCTTAGAGTTCTCTTTTTAGCATTAAATGATTTATATATATGTTTATATATTTTATAAATGACCTATATATATTTCAATATATGCCTTTTCCTCCCCTTTAGAAAATAAAGTCACAAAAATTATTACCGTAACTTCTCCTGTTTTTGCTCTTTTCCTACAGCACATGAATGCTCTACCGGTAAACACCAAGTCCACCCCCTGCCTACCACCATGAAATAAAAATGTAATGAGTATCTTTATGTAGCTGTAACTTCTTGGCAGACATTCTTACCCATAATGATAGTCATACTTACTTTTAGAGGTGTCATAATTACGTATTTAGAATTTTAAGTGTTCTTCCACTTAATCTGGAAGTGGTAACTTCCAGATTTAAAAATCCCTCTGGTAACCAATATAGTTTAGTGAGCACAGCACAGAATTTCCTGACAAATATACAGGCTCACAGCTATGAGGTCAATAGAACAGGCACTCACCAGGTGACAAAGGGCACTGTCGCAGAGAGCAGGGGTCAGAGGAGAGTACCATACAAGGACCTACATGGGAACATTAGGTCCTATATGTCATGTAATTTTCTCTCATTTGTCAGCCCAGTAACCATCTTGGTGAAGAGCAGGCGAGAAAGCGAGTCTGAAACACCGGCCATTTATCCAAGAGATACCAACTCATACAAAAAAACTGGTTAGATTATCGTTTCTGTGGGGCAATTTTCTCTCACTAGCCAATAAAGAGGGGGGTTGTACCACTACGGAATAAACAGAGACTCTGCCTTTTGCGACTTAATATTTGACTCCAAATATTACATATCTATATAAGTTCTCCTGAATATTTAATACACATATGACTATCTGCATACTTAGGAATCTGTAACAGTGCTTTCCAAGTATGGTTCCTCAGACCAACAGTATCAAGGTCTCCAGGATCTACATTTAACATCCTTAGCTTATACTATGCACAGGGGCTGGAGATTTAGCTCAGTGGTAGAGCACTTGCCTAGCAGGTGCAAGGCCCTGAGTTCGATCCCCAGCACCTCTCCCTCCCCCCAAAAACCCTTAGCTTATACTATGCACATTAAAGACTGAGTAGCCTGGCTCAGAATAGCGTATAATAGACCTGGCAATTTTAATTCTGAATTTTAGACCTGAATTTTAATTCTCTCCTGTACATAGGGATATACCATTTATCTTTCAGTGATACAGCTTTATGAATAAACAGAATCATAGATACAGCCTTGAGACAGACAATCATGAAAGGTGGCCTAATCTTTTATAAAAAGTTATGATTCAAAGAATTATACTGTTTTGAATACTGCAAATTGCAAGTACGCAGCATTTCTGAATGTAGATGAAGTCCCAGCCTGCTATTTTATACCAATACTCAGTGCCACCGAGGATGGCAACTTGTAAGCGCAAAACCTTCCTAAATTAACTACCATTGTTTCTACCCGGTATTGCATCTGCCAATCAAAGCCACCCCTCGGGCAATATAGTTGGTAAACCAGGTGGTCCATTCATCTACTTAACAGGAGTTGTTTGAAAACTGTTGGAAATGTTCCCGTCTTTCTTCTCCTCCACACATACTCAGAAAGGGATGGCATCCAGAGCTTCCTTTAGTGTGCATTTAAAAATAATAACATTGCTTCTGATGTTCTCACATAACTGGCTCCAAAGTATCATTATCTACATTCACTTTTAGTGGTGGAAGACTGCTAAGTAAGAATTTAAAAGTCTACAATGCAGTAAAAGTATGATATCATGAATGTATAAAAAGTTTTAGGGTGATAAAATGAATATTTAAGGTAGATCTGGCAGCAAGCATATAATCTAGACTAGGATAGGTCTGCTTTGTGAGAAAATGGCAAAATACTGATGAGGAAAAATTAAAAATGGGGACGTTTAAATTTCCACTGGGTTTGTTTCTTGTATGTCAAGAGGAATGATATCCTGATTGCAAAGAACAGAACAAATAGTAATAAGAGAGAACTAGTGTCCAAGATGAGTAAAGAGATTAGAGGGCCCCCAGCTGCTCAGAATTAACTCTCTTGATCTAGATAAATTACATCTCAGGATAGTAATAAAACTGGCAAGCCAAATGGCAAACCACTATGGGTGTTCCTGAAAATTGAGAAAGTGAAGTTTTCATTTTCATAAGGCAGAATAAAGTGTGGGAGTAAAATTAAAACCTTCCAAAGAGTTATTTCAGACTTGGCTAGAAAATGAAAAGCAAGGAGAACCCATAAGCTTTTTTTGGTTAATGAATTTTGAAAGAATCTTAGTCAGTTGACACAGACCCTTCACAAAAACAAATTCTGTTCTAGCCTTTACATATTGTTAAATAGATATGAAAAAGAAAACAAATATTTACACACCAGTCCAAACTTTAAAAATCTGTAATTATTCTCTAATTTGTCATCACACTGAACTTCCATCCAAGATTATTTGCTCAGAAGGGCAAAGATGATTCCTATGCAATTTAAAGGTTAATTTTTATATTTTCAGGTTACGATCTTAAAACTAGAATCTACTTATCTAACAAACATTCATTAAAGCCTTTGCTTGTAGAAAATCATGCTTTTATTTCAAGTGGTATACTGTGTTTGTCTGGGTAAGAAAAACACCAATGATCCAGCAGAGAAAACTGGTGAAGAATGTAGCAAAGAGCGCATAGAAAGGGAAATAAAAATGATTCTGAAACACACGAAAAAAATTTATCCTCATTCAAAAAAGAAAAAAAAGAAGAATGCAAGTTTAAAAGACAGGTGTGTAGGGGGAGAGGAAACCTTTCTTACTACTGATAAGAATGTTCTATGGAGAAAAGTTTGGCTATGTTTCCTAAGAGAACAAATGCCATTTGTACCAGTCACTCTAGTTCTAGGAACTTATCCTGTAGATAGGCTGCAATGCATGAAATGCCATACGTACAAAGTTATCATTGTCATATTTTAGTAATAGCAAAAACTGAAAATAAACAATGCTCATTAATTCAAATGCTGTTTAAATTCATATACCCTTACAATGAAATAATGTGTAATTGTTTAAAAAGAGATTGTTTTAAGTACTAATATGGAAAATAATTGTCAGAACATATCCTTACACTGAAACAAGCACTGTTTCAGAAACAGTTTATAGCATTCTAATGTGTCTTTTTAAAAGGACAAGAGGAGAAGGAACGAACACACACGTACATACACACAAACACATATCCTACCCTTGGAAGTCTAAACTAGGGAATGGAAAACCTCAGCAGGTTATGGCCAGAGAAATTAGGTAGCTCAGAGAAAGTGATGCAAGAGAGAATTGATGCATTTTAATGTTTCTTTTTAAAACTTTGTACCAGAAGAATTATTACACACTCAAGCAATAAAGAGAACATGTTATACTTTTAAGATTTGTTATAGAGGGATGAATTAACTTTCAACTTTGAAATCATTAACCCAGTAATGGTCTCACTGATAACAGTACTAATTCACTTTATGTAAGACTATGTAGATTATCTTCAAGTCAGAAATAAAGATGTAGATATAAATACAATAATTTGTACTACAGTCTACTGCACCCTACACTCCCATATTCTATTCTATTTTACCAATTACACTGATTTTATAGCTCATCAATGGGTCACCACCAAGAAGTCAAAAAGCAGTTTTTAAAATGATCTCTTTTGTCTCATCTGTACAGTACTACTGAAGTCTTAATCCAGGACCATGGAGTTTCTAGCTACCACAAGAACCTCCTGACTACTCTGCTTCTAGTCTTGTGCACCTCAAATCTGGTTGCTTGCCAATAATGTCTCTTTAATGGTTTTCATTTCTCACAAAGATAATGTCTAAGCTCCATAACATGGCATCTAAGTTTCTCCAAAACCAGGCTGCACTTTAATATCCCTAAATTTGTTTTCCTTTCCACATTTACGGCCACCAGTCACCTCCCTATCTTTGTTCTTGTTGCCTCTTTTCTCTGTAAACCTTCACCTTTCCCACTTATACTTTTCACTCTGTCATTACTGCTCATCCCTTAAAGATCCAGTTTAGATCTCATACCCTTTTGGATGCTGTCCCTAGACCAAAGCTGCTCAAGTGAAAATGTCTTCTAGAGAATTTATTAAAACAGATTCCTGAACTTCACCTCCATGGATTTGGATTTAGGAGGTGTATGGAGAAACCTAAAGACCTGCATTTCTAGGAACCTTCTAGATGATGCTGATGCTGTTTATCCAGTGACTATACTTTAGTAATTAGGATCTAAACAACAACCCAGTAGAGAAAATTGGTAATGAATGCAGCAAACAGGCTAAGTTGGGCATCATTCTTTTCAGTCAGTATGGCACCCTTTAAATGTGGTCGCTATACGGTAATGCAAATGTGTCTGTGATTGTATTGAGTACACTGAGAATATTTATACATCAATTTAATTCTAAGCAAACTGAGAGCTCAGAGTCACCTTAAAGTAGCAGGAAATTTGGGGCAGTGGATGCTGGGGATCAAACTCAGGGCCTTGAGCTTGCTACGCAAGCACTCTACCACTGAATTACATTTCCAACCCCTGAAATCCTTTTTTAATCAAGGGAGCATCAAGCATATACCTGTTCATCTGATTAAAATATTCATTTCCAAAAAAAAAACTGCCCTGGGTATACTTAAAAATTACTTGTCCAAAGCTCAATACAGATAATATTTAGGTTATGTGGATATTACTAGGTACATTTGTTGTTACTAATTATGGATGTAAATCAATCCAAATAGACTTACAATCATTGGAACTTGTTTTTAAAAATTGAATATAAGGGGCTGGGGATTTAGCTCAGTGGTTAAAGTGCTTGCCTTGCAAGCACAAGGACCCGAGTTCGATCCCCAGCACCAAAAAAAAAAAAAAAAAAAATTGAATATAAGTCCACATAGCCAGAGTTGTCATGCAGAAGTACGGCAGATTGGCTAATAGAAAACTTTATAGTATAGATATATATTATATTAGGATACAGTTCTTTTGGGAAGTGGAATAGGATCTGACTTGAAGAAAAGGCATGTTATAAAAACTTGTATGTATTAAAGATAAGCTTTTTCATGTATTGTGAGTAGATAATGGTGGATATTATATCACTGTGGGATTTGGATTCCACAGGATACATTCAAAAGAGTAACATAACACCTTTTAAATGTCAATATTTACACTATTTCAGGTGTAGAAAATAGATATCGCTTTTAAAATGCAGAAGAGGATATTCAGTTTTCTAAATTAGTTTTAGAATTTTGCAAACAGAATGGTCTGAATACCAAATGTCACAGAGGTTCTTTTTGGAGCCCTCTTCCTTGGCTTGGCAAGGGAGGGGAAAAGCACTCTCACCTCTTCCATGAGGAAGAAAACAGTAAAAGGCATAGTCGTTTCTCTTTGCCAACAAACTGTTAGTCCTGTTTGAATTATCTGCTCCAGGAATTGTCAATTCAAGAAACTCTTTTTAAGTTTAGAGTCTTCTCCTCACATGGCTGAGTTGGATTGGTAAATGATGAAAATCCCACGACCATCTGCTATCTGTTTTGGATTGGTTTTCTGGTAGTAATTTGCTACTTCCTTTGGAAAGTAGGGGTATCGTCAGAACTTAATTTTTCTCCTTAGGGCTAGTACCAAAATTGCCCCTACAATGAAAAAGTTCCATTTGCTATCTTTTTTTTTTATGCCTTAGGAAATGTGTTCCCATCTTAGTTTTGTCTTGATTCAATAGAGTTCCAAGAAAATTGACTGAATTTTTTATTTCAATAAAAAAGAAAGTCAGATTAAAATCAGTGAGTTAAAAGCAGTATTATAAAGTCAGTAAATGTCAGAGCTGGGATTCAAACTTGAGTCTTTTTCATTTCTCCCATTACCATACTACCTCAACTCAGCAATGCTTTTCAGGCTAGATGGAAAGCAAGAAGAAGGAAGAAAAGTAAGAAGATTATGATGCCCAGTGTTCATAGGGAAAAGTGGATATCTAAATCAACTAAGAGAATTACCCATACACTGCAACAATCTTCAAGGTTTTATGGGGACCAGAATGTGACTGTGGAGAGAAGAACTCATAGAAAATGTTAACATTCAATAAATCTCCATCTAGTTGCATGGCGAATGAGGATAATTTACCTTTTTGCCCAATAATTTTACCCACTATTTTTCATAACACATGCCACTGGCATACTCATATTTTATTATCCAATTAAAAACATTGAAACTTTTTTCTAGGAAAGGGATCAGATACCAGAAGGTAATGTCTTTCTGTTCTTCATCTTCTTAACACTACTTCTTAAAAAATAAAAACTAAATGAAATCAGATGACTTGCCTAGTTTAACTCGAGCTACTGCACATCTATCTAAAGGGAGAAACTGAGTGGAGATTATTTCATTCCAATGTGAATTAGGTGACATTAACCACTAAAAACCTAAGTTTTTGAGCACTGACAACACTCTTGACTGATTAGGACTCTTTTGATGAGTCCAACTTCTTATCCAGTGCTCTAGATCAACTAGTCCACATTTTCCCTCATCTCCTTAGTTCCAGAAAAACATGAGGAGGACCTGCCTTGAGTTTGAAGACTGAGCATATTCTTGAGACTGGCTAGAGTCCCAGGCACCTTTATTTGAAAGGTAGCATTGGTTCAGAACATGGAAATTACTAATTGAGATCTTATTTGATTAAACTTCAGCTCTTTGCTATTTACAGACGCTTTTCCTGTAGATATCTTGTTTATACAAGTTGTGTTTGGGTGTCCTTTCTTTATTGTTCTTACTTTGATCCTTCACTTCACCCTGAAAAATTCTCACTCATCTGATTCCACTCTAGATTCCTGCAAATCATATGCTCAATCACTGTGGTGCTAGCTCTGTTTTCCAGCTTGTTATTGGTAAAAAATAATTTGCAATTTAATTTAATGGCATCCTTAGTCTGGGCCGTCAAAGACTCCCCCCCCCTTTTTTTTAATAACCTCCACTTCCCTTTCCTCCTTTTATCATCTCCGTTGGATACTCCCTTAGGCTCCTTTAAATGCAACACTATGCCCCTCTTTAAGTCCTTACTTTCTCTATCCCACCGTCCATCATTGCCAACCTTTCTCTTCCTACTTTAGCCCCTCAACTCCCTACAGTTTCTCAAGATTTATGATTCTGCCCTTACAGGCAGCTCAGAAGGGACTCAGGGGCACGAACAGCCACTACCAGAAGCCGAACATGCCAATTCGAAACAAACAAGCTATTTTATCTACTCAGACAGTCTTTCTAGACACCAGATGTCTATTATGTATCTCCTCATTCACTCATCCAAATATTAGCCCACCGCACCCATGTGATTGCATGTCAGGGCAAAAGAAAATCTTAAAAGTCTGTTCTGCAAATATTGTTAACATCTTTCAGCCCCCATATTGAGTAGGTAACATCAGCTTGTATGCATAATCTTTGCTAGTTTGTTATAAAATTTTCATATATGACAGAGAGTTCACTGTTACCTACCTGGTTTTCTCTGTATGATGATCACCAATGAGTGAAAAACTATAATCATTGTATGTAAATGAAACTTTTAGAAACAAAAAGGGTAAAGAGAAACAACTTTGCAGGCAAAATATGCAAGGTATGTAGGATGTGCTTTGGTTAAAGAAAATGTAATCTCCCTATGTCAGACAGTCAGTACTTGTTATGGATTTATTTATTTATAAGCTTTTAAAAAATAGCTGTAGTATCAACAGTGTACTAATGAGAAAGGAGTTAAAATTTCTCTTCGTTAAAATGAAAAAATTTGCTCGGGTTATTAGTCTGACTTTTAATTCAAGTTGTATGTATTTAAGGTGTACAACATGATGTCTTATTATATACAGCAAACTGGTAACTATACTTAATTAGCATATTCATCTCCTCTCTTAGTTGTCTTTTAATAAGAGATTGTAAACATTTTGCTTTTCTGTACCTTTGGAATAATCTGTCAAGGAACTAGTGTAGGTCTTACCACAACAATTTCCCTTCTTTTAAGTTGATTTTTATCACGTTGTTGATTATTTAAGAAAACAGTCTTTTCACTTTTGCAAAAACTAAAATGTTTTTAGTTACATAACTTCATATATATGTTTTTGAAATCCTTCATTGTCACTTTGTTTAGGTGACTCATGATTCTATTTAGCTAAGTATTCAAACCTTTTAACATTTTTTACAACCTGCAGTATTTTGCTTTTCCAAGTCAAATCTTAAATGAAGTCTTGGTAAAATGACTTGAAACATTACGAGGGTGTGTTCTTTCACTATATAAAATGAGAAATATTAAAAATACGTTTACTTGATATATTGAGCTGCATAAAAACACTGTCAATGCTATGAGTTGAATGTGTCCCCCAAAGTTCATGTGTTGGAAAGTTAAACGCCAATATAACAGTGTTGAGAAATGGGACTTTTGAAAGGTGATTAGGTCACAAGGGATCTGATCTCATGAAGGAATCAATGTGAGTGGGCTTACTAGGAAAGCGATCCCTCACCATGTAATGTCTTCCACCATCTTAGGACATAGCAAAAAAGGTCCTTGCCAGAAGCTAGTATTATCCTCTTGAATCTTCCAGCTTGCAGAACCAGGAGCCAAATAAATCTCTGTTCGTTATAAATCATTTACTCTCAAGTATTCTGTTATCGCAACAGAAAAAGTCTAAATGGTCAAATAAGCAGATTTTACATTCATGAACAAAATGGACCATTTATCTTTTTGTTTGTTTGCTTGTTTTTGGTGGTACTAGAGAGTGAAACCAGAGAGTGAAGCTTTTTGTTGAACCACATCCTACCCCTTTTATATTTTTAAAATTTTTTTTTATTAAATAAAAGAAAAGTCTTGCTAAATCAGTAAGTTGCTTAGACGGGGTGTGAACTTGCGATCTTCTGCCTCGACCTCCCAGAGTACTGGATTGCAGCCATGCACCACCACGCCCGGCTCTGTTGACCTTTTATTCCTGCCTGAGCTTTCCAAAATTCAGAGACTCTTACTGAGTACATTTATTTTCATGGCAACGTAGTTATTTACATAGGTTCAATAAGTATCTCTCCTCCTTCTGACAGGACATGGGAGAGAAAATTTATTATATAAGCAAGGCTTTGACCAGAGTATCACATTTTAGAATTCTATGCATAGAATCAAATGTGACTAGATAGTTTTACGGAACTATAATTTACTTTATGAAACCAATGCTTACAAAGCCCGCTTGGGAAAACTGACATGGTACCTAGCCTACAGAATTCCCAGTCTTATGGTTGAGTATGAAGGGCCACTTTTTTGCAGCCCAGCACCCTTAGGGTATTTTAGAGACCAGAATAATAGAATAATTCAGACAAATCTATATGTATGTTAGGTTAAAAGTGATGGCAAGTGATGGCAAGTGATGGTGAAGTTAGGCTTGACCTCCTAATTCTGAGTTTTTAAAAGCGTCTGAAATGTCATTTAAAGCTACTTCATTTTTTTTTACCTTACTTGTTTCAACCACACTCAATACTTTATGAGTTGTAATTGACAAACCAGAAAGTGCACCTATTTAACGTGTATGACTGAATGAGTTTAGAGATAAGTATACACCATAACCACAATATATACTATAAACCTATGCATTACCTTCAAAAGTTTCTTCCCACCTTACTCAGTACTACTATTTTGTGGAAAGAACGCTTAATATAAAATCTGACTTTTTAGGGAATTTCTAAGTATACGATACACTATCGTTAACTACAGGTTTTATGCCATACAGTAAAGGTCTAGGACTTATTCATCTTGAGATTCTTCATGGAAATGTCCAGCAAATTTAAAAAGGTCTTTGTGCTCAATTACCATTCTTACTCCAACTATATAAATAAAGAGAGCATTCTTATGTTTTTAAGTAAAAATAATTTTACTTTTTTATCAAAAGGGGGTGACAGTATAAATAAATTTTATATTTCAATAAAAATTACAGTACACCCTTATAGATTATCAGGTTCTAGTCCTATTCTTCTTCTTTGAGCTATTCTACATTTCCTTGTAAACAGCTTGGCTTTGTTCTCTATTCGCAAATTGGACTGGATTCTGCTGTTTTATGGGTCTTGTTGGGCTTCACCAATTTTCAACTGTTCTGGAATGCAGCCGCCCTTTCACTACAGTATCTCAAGAAGCCCTGCGAGCTACAGTTGGATGACGTGCTATAAATCATAAAAGAATCCACCACAACAGAGTCGGTATGGACAACTTTCCAGCCTGTAGACACCTATGTGCATGTCACTCCAAAAGTTCACGTAGCGCCCACATCTGCCATGCTCTGCTCCAGGAAATACTCATTGTTATAAATGATCTCACTAAAGTCTCTATAATGCCAGTGCCATTGCTGAAAACATTAATCTGAAAACCAAGAAACCCATCAGAATGCCAAGGCCACGCTTGCTGCACAGATACTTTCAGTCCAACCTGTAAGAATTTTCTCCACTGGCTGCTCTCTGGAGCCATAAACTGAATTTGCAATCTGTTACAAGCATTAGTCTTTGTGTTCCTTCTTTCTTTCGTAGAAATCTCCCTCATGAAATGCCTGATGGCTTGGAACATTCAACAAATGCCTTTTGCTACCAAGTCCCAGAGTTGGTTCAACTAGTCCTTCAACAACAGAACGCTGCTAAAATAAGCTACGTGATCCTGCTCTCCCAAGTTGTTCATTGAAATGACAAAGATGACCTTACCGTCACCACACTCAGCCGGACTAAATCTGAGACAGGTTTCTTTCTGCCTGTAAGTCTGATCTTCCATATCATTGAGGATTTACTATAGAAACCCCGCTACTACCCATTCTTTCTCTTTTTCTTTGATATACATCTCCTTGCCTCTCGCTTTACACCATAGGAGCGTCTTTCTCAAGAAGCCAGGAATCACTCCTCTGAAACATCTTCACCAAGGACGTTAGTGCCCGTATCTCCCAGTCTCCGGGAGGACAAGAATCTAACTTTGGTAAGCTCCAATGAGCAAACAGAGATGGTCTAATTACAACGACCATCCTACCCCTAACATCCTCCAGTACTTTTCCACTAACTCAATCTCTCTCTTCCACGGCAAAAGTTTTGAATAAAGTCTTTCTTTTCTGTTCATTTGTCCAGTGTAATTTTTATTTGACATCACTCACAGCAACGTGAACACATGGTGCAAAGGCTTTTTCAGTATTCAGTTACTTTAATGGTCAATCATTATAATTCTCTCATTTGTGCGTGGATTTGACATTATGGGCAATTATATTTCTTACATGGTAAGGAAGAGCCAGGAGAACAGCATATTATGCTTACTGTAGACTATAGAAGGAAAGTCGTTCGGGGGGGGGGGGACAAAATCCCCAAACCCTCCCTGTCATCAAGGGGAAAGTATTTCAGTCAGTAAACCTTAACATAAAATGATATATTCCCCCCACCTCATATTTTAATAAAGTTTAAAATGAAGTAGTTAGGTAGTTTTATGTCAGATAAATAGTATACCTCTAGCTCATTATTGAAAGCCTTCTTTAAAGATTAAAAACGTAAGATGCTTTATAGAAATTCTAAACTGGTCCCTGGATCTTAGCATTCAATTATCATTTGTGAAATCTGAAATAAACGTATTTTATGTCTAAATTGAGGGTACATTTCAAAATCAAAATTCAAAGGCATACCTTGTAGTGGGCTGACTGATGGGAAAGGGCTGTGATTATGCCTAATTTTCACCCTCTACATCACGATCTCATTGATTATGTTTCTCAGCTTGCTAAGGGTTCTGTGAGGTGATTTTCAAGATGAATATTGCTATTTGCAGGATTTCTTGAATAGGAATATTTCGGGAGTAAATTGCACAAACCAAGCAATGTGCAGTCAATTTTCACTCCAGCATAAACAATGTATTAGAACAGAGCCCTTAAGGCTTTTTTTTTTTTAAATTTGGGTTTCATTACACAGCTAGCTGCATTTCATCAATAAGCATGAGGTGTCAAGCAGGCAAAATTGAGGATCACAGAGGATATATATTTTTTTCTAACAGGTGCTCAGAGTTTGACTAGAAAAAAACAAATGACCTGAATGACAGGGCTTCAGGCCCATGCTACGGAGGTAGCCATGGCCACCATAGCCAGGCAAAAAAGTTTCCTTAAACTTAGAAAATGTAGCTAGGGGCCTAGCTGCTTGTACATCTACTTTCTTTGCATTTGCTCATTACTAATATTTTTAAAGTTTCTTTTTGTGTTAAAAACTGGTATGGTCTCAAAAGTGTTTTAAAACTTTGTTTCTGGTTTTTGGTAGTTTAAAGTTTAGTGGAGAAAATTTTTCCCATGTTTCTTTAATTGAAAAAAAACCTTTAATATCTTTAAGCAGAGAGCTTCGGGGTTATAAAGCCTAAAATCCCGTATTTTAAAGCAGAAGAACTCTGTAATCTTAATAAATCATTTATTAGGCAGGGCAGAGAGAGAGAAGCTAGACAAAGAAGTATAAAGAACTAGGTAAGTAATTAAATTATTCACACAGGCCACCATTTCCCACTTACAAGCTGGGGGTTTGAGAATTATTGGGAGAAACACTCAAGTTATCATATATATGATTTTATATTCCTTTTTGCCTTGGATACAGCTACAAGTGGAAAAAAAAAGCTGAAGGACTATTTCTGAAATCTGAACTCCAGAGTTGAAAAATTTAGAATAGGTACCTAAGAGTGAAGCCAATGGGCTTTCTGCAAGGGAAGAAGTGGCTGCCACTCACTTCCTCAGTGACTCAGACCAAGCTCTAGGAGGCAGCTAGTGCAGTGACATGGAACCCTGATAAAGGCAATTCATCAGCAGAGCCATGGGTGATTTTCATTCCAAAGTGGAGAGACCCATTTGGCAGAGAACTATGGCCCGTGGACAAAACCCACTGTTTCAATATTTGAGAACCATTCTGAGGGCCACAGACCAAGACTAACGCCACTTTGGTTGAGTCAACGGGATCTATTTGTGTCAGAGGATTTTATTAACTTAGGTTTTAAATATATTCCACAAATGAAGATGGCTAATACTGATCATATACGTCATTATTTTAATGAATAGGCATATTTTAATCAAAGATTGCATTTGAATGTAGAGGAATAGGTTGTTAGCTGTGAGTTAAGAAAAGCTATTTCTGGTTGAGGGGAAAGAGTTTATGGGCAATCCTCTTTGCAATACTAAATCAAGGACTTTAAGAATATACTGGATCCACAAAAATTGGGAATCTGGCTGAAGTAACTGTCTATTGGGCCAAGTAACTGTACTTCCTTGTTTGGATTATTTACGGAGGACAGAAACATCAGTATTGATGAGATGTAGCTGCTCTGGTGAATAGGAGCTAGTGAAGTAGCTGAGAGGATGTTATGTACTAGCCAAATGGGAAAACTGAAGGGATCCTAGAACTGATGGTGTCTCTGAATTGAATATATTTTGTGCACTATCCAGTCTTGCCCCTTGTGACCATGCATGACTGACGTGCAGGCTGAGTGAGATATCAGAAACCACACCTTAGTGTCAAGATCTGCACTGTACCATTGATGTGCAGGCTGTGTAGCACTTGTCCTGTGTATTTTCTTAAAGTCAACAAAATTTGCCACTGGGTGATGGTTGTTGTTAATTGTGAGTCTGATCGTCAGACTGAATCCAAGACCATGCCACTGATGAGCAGATTGAGTTGTATATTGGAGAAACGATGTTTTTACTTGTGACTTACAAAGTGGCATCCATTCTTGGGGAATAGCTATTAGAATAGTAGATGTCAGAACGAAGTAAGTTAAAAGGAATGAAGTGTACCTTGCAAATGTCACCCAGTTTAACCGGAGCAAACCCCTCTAGCACTCTATTCATTCATTACCTTCGTTCAAATACATCTTTTCCAAACTTTTATACTAGGAAATGTGGCTAAGAATCAATTTAAGGAGGAAATCTAAAAGTATGTATCACATGCAGTTAAAAAAGGGATGAAGAACAGATTACAGTCACAAATACAATGCAGGCTTTCTAGAAATGAGTTTAATGAAGAAATTTCCAGCAAATGCTGGAATAAACAAAAATACTATTCTAATAATAATGATTATTTTAATAACACTATTGATAATGAAAAGATTTTCTGCTTGACCAAACTTTAGACAGGTTTCTAAAACTTCTGCTAGGCCTATGGCATCTATATAAAAATCCAGTCTTAACAAAGACCCCTGCTAAATCAATTTAGCCAGAACCCCTCACTCTTGGTATCAGATCAACCTCAGTATCTGATTGGGTTCCTCATCCTCTAACACTTCCACGTGATATTTGACCACCTTGTGCTGTCTTCATCAAAAATCTTGTTAGGTTAGTAGAATCCAACTTTACTTTTTATCTTTTTGGTGCTGGGGATCGAACTCAAGACCTTGTGCTTGCAAGGCAAGCACTCTACCACTGAGCTAAATCCCCAGCTCCAACTTTACTTTTTTTTTTTTTTTTTTTTTTTTTTTGGTGCTGGGGATCGAACTCAGGGCCTTTCAACTTTACTCTTGATGCTTCTTCATAGTTACTTTCCATCTGGTGGCCCCCACCCTGTTTCTGGGCTATGGATACCCTCTTGCCCATGCTGGGTTCAGAGTTGAGCTGGATTTCACCACCATGCAGCAAAATTCCATTGCAGCGATCTCTGTATCCACCATGATGTCCCGAATAAAGCCCTCCTTACCATACCTTGACAAGTAACTTTTCTTTAACAATGATAATGATGATAATGAATTCTGGGACATTGCTGCTCTTTCAGGAAATGACATGTAAAGCAAAAAGTCCCTACCTTAATGTCAAATGGTCCTGTTTGATTTGTCTGATTAGAAATTTCCAACTGATTCCTGATAGGAGACAGCCACAGAAGTAGGTGATCTAACTGGTCTTCAAGCTGCCCAAGGTCTTTTAGGTGAAGCTCAAGTTCTCTTTGTTTTTCAGGTAAAGTTCTAGAAACCTGAGATGGGAAAAAAAATTTAAAAATGGTAAATGACTGTCATGGTATAAACAAAGAAGGTAAAAAAGTTTTCAAAATTATTCATCATGATATATATTAATTTACTGATTTTGGTCTATTAACAGCATGATATTGATTATTTACCTTTATTATATTAGGATTTAATTAATGTAGCGGAAATTATTCATTAGTTCTCCAAAACTTCTATACTTTAAATCCAGTAACGCCTTTTTGGAAATGCAAAACACACCCACACAAATGCATACCGGACCCCAACTGGTAAAAGTAAATGAGTACATTCTTCATGTGTCTACTCACTAAACACGATGGTATACTATGTATTATATACCAATCATACTGCCCTTGCAGTTATAAAAATGAATAAGCCAAGTTATTCAGCATCAGTACACTTACGTAATACAGATTCCTAATCTCAAATGAGCGATTTATACATAAAGAGCGTAATAAGGTTAAAACCAAACCAAACTACAATTTTTGTTTGTACAGCAATAATTTCTTTGTTTCCAGCTTTCTATTATATTAGGCAAAATTGTACAAGGAAACGCTTTATATATAAAGAAATTTGGTAAAGTAAGCATTTTGGGAAGCTATAGTTAGTGTACCCTAGGGCAGCCAAGTTAACCAAAAGCAGATTAGGATGAAAGTAAAAAGAACATTTTTATCACAGTATCATACAGAATGATATTAAATTATTTTTATTAAGCACTTAGTATATGCCAAACATCATGCTTGGAAATTTCATATTTATTGGCTTCTTTAATCTGCCCATTGACCCTCTGATATACATAATATAATCATCCCAATATTCTACGTAGATGGTCACACTGGAATTAAGAAACACTAAATAGTTTAGGAATAAGTATGCTATAGCGTTAAACATTGTAAGGTCTACCATTAGGCTTTAAATACTGGTTCTAGCTCTTGCCTAACGTTTTAGCAAAGTTTTCTTTAACTCTCAATGCTTCTTTTATGGACTGGGGACAATAATGTCTGCATAGTATAAGGACTACATAAATAAACACACAAAAATAGGCTATAGCAATATTCTGCATGATAGTGCAAACAATAAGCCAACAAGCCATATTAGCAAGTGTTGCTCAAGCTCAAGTAAAGCACTTATCTTCAGAATATCAAGAGTAAAACCTTTCTGTAGGATTAAAGAATGTAAAAGTGAAACAACAACTTTTATGGTAGTAGTAATATTGTTCTAATAATAGAAATATAATATCATATCTAAGATGGGTAAAACTGTTATAGCCACTATATAATAATATATTATGAATAATAACAGAGAAAATTTAAAGTTCAACTGGATAAGCACCTCAATATACTAGTGTCTAATATTACTGGGCAAGTAAACTAATATACTAAACAGTGCCACATACTTTGGAACAATTGTTTAGATAGTTTTTAAAGAACTCATTGATAAATGTTATATTATTTAATTGGACACAACAGAAGCATTCATGGACAACATCACTAGTTAATATTTAGGGGAAGAAATTTCACACAGGATCTTGTTACATGGAAATAATATGCTCACTAAAACATAACGTAAAAACACTCCTATATGCTGTGTAAAATGCAGGTGCACACATGAACGAAGGGTTAACATCCAGCCTGGGCTGAAGCAGGGCGGCCTGGGTCTAACCTTAGGCTCCCACAGCACCGTTTCCTTGGAAACGTTAATGTTCAGATGAATAGGAAATGTTGAGCCTGCCTTTGTTGTGTGGAAGTGCGCCTTGACTTGGGGTGCACTGTGTTGGAATATAGGTTTTGGATCTCTGTGAGTGAAATGGTATAAAAGACCGATGGGAAACAGAGGTTGTGGCTCCTATTTCTGGTGACCTGAACATATTTTGACCTGTCATCCTTGGCGAGGAAACCAAAGAAGCACAGTGCTCAGCTTGAACAGTATTAGATTGATCGGGTCTATTTGTGTTTTCTGAGTTCAAATTGATAAATACATCTCAGGTGTTGAAATGTGCGCATGCATACACGTGTATATGTGTGTGTGAGTGAGAGAGAGAGAGAAAGAGAGAGAGGTTATATCACAAATGCAATTTTATATCTATAATACATAATCTAATAATGCCCTTGGCTTCTTTTTCTGGCATTTAAAAGGAGGTAACTAAACATTTTATTTTTATTGGATCATTTTCTACTCGCAAGTACATGTAAAAGGCATTTTACAGCTTCAACTAACAGCATCTAAGAGCCTCTAGATTCTGGAGCTACCGGAGCTAATAGCATCATATTTTCCTAAAATCTCTAAAATTGAGCTATGAACTTCTTTTTATCTGATCATGAAATAGTTCACATTTCATTTAGGTTTCAAATATAACCATAGAAATCTGCACAGCGTTCAACTAAGTTTGTTGGTCTCCTTCTCATCCTTCTAACTCATGCCTCCTTGGTTATGGAGGTAGAATAATTCCTGACAGAAAGCCGCGCAATGAAGGAGACTTGACTAACATCTGGAATAATGAAACAATAGCTCATAACAAGACTAAGTGTTCCCCTTAATTATGACATGGCATTATGCATGTCCTCACAGAATCTGTGTTTCCCACCCTTGTGCCATTTACTCCATTTACTTTACACTGTTTAATTTGTGGTCTCCACTGGCTGAGCATTGATTCCTGGACAAGCTGGCTTCCTACACATGACAGACCTTCAGTAGACACCTGTGGAATTAAAGATAACTTCCAAATTCAGAATTAATTTCTTTTCAATGTAAGAAGCGGTATAGAGCCAGAGTAGTCAATGGCATAAAAATTGAAAATTATACCCTCAAGGTAAACAACTTTAATTAATTGACAAAAACACTAGTAAACTGGATTATATAAAAATCAGAACATTCTGCATGACCAAGAAAGCTACGGGCAAAGTCAAAGGACAAATGACAAATGGAGAAAAAAAATATTTGTGACTCATATTTCAGATAAGAGGCTAATTTGCTTAATACATAAGAGAGATTCTGCAAGTTAATAATGAAAAGGCCAACAACCCAAAAGGAAATTGGACAACATACCGGACGGTTCCCACAGGAAAAAAAAAATAACAAATGGAATTTACATGAAAAGAAGCTTAGCTTCAGTCATTAATGAGAGAAATGAAAACTGGAACTTCATCTACTGCGCTGGCAAAAATCCAAGCTTGAAAACATATTATCCTGCCAAGGCTGTGAGAAAACACAGATTCTTCCTCATGACTGGTGGCATGTATCTATTGAGGTGCCCCTTATGGAAGAGAAGTTGACAGTGTATATCAAATGCATGTCCCCATTGCCACTGAGCCAGAAATTTGACTTCTAGGAATTTACTTTGTAACCATATTTCTGGGGGTAAAATCCATGCTTGGTGAGGAAGGGCAGATAGTGGATGGGATAAAACATTTTTTTTTACTATACTTCTAAACTTTTAAACAACATACATGTATTGCTTTGGCAAAGAAATAGATTAATTTAACAAGAAAATAATTATTAGCTCTTTTCTTCCTACAAAATATTAAGAGAAATTGTGCTTTGTATATTTTAATGATGAGTCATTGTTAATAGGGTATAGCATATCTAAAAGCCATCAGTCAAAAATGCTTTGATTATTTTCCTAAGACATTATCAGTCAGGTAATGGTGGTGTTGGTGGTGGAGGAATTGAGACCTTCTAACGGAATTTTTGTGCCATTTCCCTCCTCTTCACAAGTGTTTCTAGTATTGCTGACTTGTTCTATATAGTCCATGGCAAAAGATAACAAGTGTGAGTAATTTATAATGTGCAATAGGAGTAAGTTGTGTGGTGGTTTCTACATGACTTAAAATGATTTACTGTTTTCTATTTATTTTATGAAAAAATAAAACACAATTTCAAAACCAAGTAATAACAGCAATAGTTATTACATTGTGTATTATTATCTTTAAAGTAGATACTCAGCATAAGACATAAACCAAAAGGAGTCATACAAAAAAGAAACAATGCCTGTAATCCCAGCACTCGGGAGGTTGAGGCAGGAGGATTGCTGAGTTTGAGGGAAGCCTAGTCTACACAGTGAGTTCAAGACCAGTCTGAAGTACAGAGCGAGATCCTGTCTCAAAAAAAAAAAAAAAAGAAAGAAACAAAAAATCAAGTAAACAGATAATAACACAAACTTTCTTTCCAATGAACTAAAATAAACTATTAGTATAAATGAAACAAATTATATATTGAAATATTTTTAAAACAACAGAATGCAGCAGTAACTTGGTTCACAAATTTAATCTGTTCCATGATTCCAAGGAAGATAGCCGCATTCCTGTTAGTGTGGGAAGATGACTGAGGTCTTGCTCATTATTGGATGTGGAATTCATGAATGGAAACAAAATTCTGCTGAATATTTCTGTTTGTAAACTGAATTGTTTGCAAACAGAAGTGTTCTTGGGCCAAGGTGTTACTGTACATAATTTTGGGGAGGTATGTGAACTTTTCCCTACTTCCTAGTCATGTCTGAATACATACATACATATATATATATTGATACAAAAGAAATCATGTCATATTTAAGCTTGTATGTCTGACTTACTTTACTTAACATTATGTTCTCAGGTTGCATCCATGTACCTATGAATGCTTCAAGTTTATCTTTCTTTATGGCAGAGTAGTACTCCATTGTGTATAAATACCACATTTTCCTTATCTGTTCATCTGATGATGGGTATATATGCTGTTTACAAGATCTAGCTATTATAGATTGTGCTGCTATAAACATTGCTAAGCATGTATCCCTGCAATGTGATGATTTTTAACTCTTTTGGGAAGATACTTAGAGTGATAGCTGGGTCAAACGAAATTTCTACTTTTAGTTTTTTGAGGAATTTCCATGCTGATTTCCAAAGTGGTTGTACTAGTTTACATTCCAACCAACAATGTAGTAGAGTTCCTTTTGCCCCCAATCCTCACCAGCATTTGTTATTATTAGATTTTTTTTTTATGATAGTCATTCTTTCTGGGGTAAGATAATATCTCAGTATAGTTTTAACTTGCATTTCTCTGATGACCAGCGATAATGAGCATCTTTTTTTGATGTATTTATTGGCCATTTGTATTTCTGAGAAGTGTCTACTCATTTCAGTTGCCCATTTTTGACTGTGTCTTTTAATTTGGGGGGGGGTCTAATTGTTTGGAATTCTTTATATATTCTTGACACTGGTCCTCTGTCCATGGAATAGGTGGCAAAACTTAATAATTTATTTTACATTTACTACTTCCCATTCTCAACAAAATATAGACAGAAACATTTGCCTAGTAAAATGCATAATTCCTCTTAATAATCTTTTTAAGTATTATAAAACCATGCTCTTCATGAAACATATTCCCTGTGCTTCTTAACCTAATTTCACATAACATTAGCTTTCTTATTCCTTCATTTTCTGAATATTAGTTTCAAATTTGTAGAAATTTTAATATTGAGTAAACCAATATGTCTGTTTTAGAAATAAAATAAACAAATATTAAATATTGATGTTACCCTTACACAAAATATATTCCAGAGAAGTTAAAGTACTAATTATAAAACTGTAAGGACAGAACTAAAATAAAATATTTGGGTATGAAAGTCCTTCAGAAAGGAATATGAAATAATGATTAAATATATTTATATTGTTCATCCAGAAATCAAAGCCAATAAATAAAATAAAAACAAATGATAATTAGGAATAATCACTGCATCTCTCAGTTAAAAGGTAATAGTCTAGTATATAAAAAGATCTTTCAGTGAATAAGAAAAGATCAGGAATCTGCTGGAATGCTAAGTATATTGACAAAAAATGTAAACAACTAATAAACAGGAGGATTTCAAACAGTAATTGATCAATAAAATGGAAATTAAAACAGCAATGATATTTCATTATTTGTCTATTATATTGGCTTCTGGAAAAGGTACATGCTAAAGTTCTAGAATATGGGTAATCTCATGACTTTGTTAGAGCGCAAATTCTTATATTTGTAGGGAATAATTTGATAATTTATACCAAAAAGTAAGACTTCTACTCTGAAAACTACAAACACTACGAAGAAATTAAGGAAAACCAAAACAAATAGCAGGTCAGATCTTATTCATGGATTAGATGGTCCAATATTGAAAATATATCAGTTCTCTTCAAATAAGCTATAAATCTAAAGCAATCCCAATCAAAATTCCAGCAGCTAGTTTTTATTGGAAATTGACATGCCAATTCTAAGATTTATATGCAAATGTAAAGGCCAAGAATAGCCAAGGAAAATTTGAAGAATAACAAAATTTAAGAATGTTTACAATTAGATATCAATATTTATTATATCTGAGTATATTGATGTGAGTACAAATAGACGATACATAGTTACTTAAGCTATGATAATGATGTCATTTTAAATAGAGATAAAAAGATCTTTTCCATAAATAGTACCAGGCTAACTGGCTATTCAGTTGAAAAACATGAATCCTGACTCTTCCTCTATGCCATACATACACTCAAAAAATCCATTCCTAATTGTCTGTATACCTCAAAGTAAAAGGCAAAACAATACAATTTCCAAGGGAATGTATCTGAGTGATTTTAGGGTGATTATTTCTTAAATGAGAAATAAGAAGTATTATTCATAAAGGACAAGATTGATAAACCAAAATTCACTCACGAAGAAATACTGCTAAGAAAAAACAAGGCCTAGATTAGAAGAAGATATTTCACAATGTATATTTGACAAAGAATTTGTAACCAAGGAATTCCTGTATCTACAAGAAAAGAAACTATTTTTTAAAATAAGCCAAAGATTTGCACTAGGAATTCACGTAAGAGCATACGAAACTGGCACTGATCATCTGGGGCTGCAAATTAAGACATAATATGATACCTAATTTACACCTACCAGAAAAATTAAAAGGAAAAGGGTCAAAAACATATATTCTTGATGTAGAACAACTGGAATTCTCATACACTGCTGGTGAGGATAAATGGTACAACCACATTGGAAAATTGTGTTTTGGTAATTCCAAAGCCAAACATGTACACACAAGATGTGGTCCCTTACTTCCAAGTATATTCAAAATGCACCAAATGACATATGATAATGCCATACTAGACAAGTCATATTTATTAACAGAGTGGAAAACTCACATATTCACACAAAGAATACAGAAAAAAAGGAAACAGACTATGATATATGCAACACCATAGAATAATCACACAAAAATACTATCGAACAGGAGAAGGTAAACACAAGGGCACATACTAGAAGATTCTGTTTGTACCAGTTTCAAAGACAGCAGAAGAGGGTGGTGGCTGGGGAAGAGTTAGTAACTGGGAAATGGCATGAAACGGGTTCCTGGGGTAATGTTCTCATTCCTTTTTAACTTGTTTTTGAAAATTTTAAACTAATACATAAAACATAAAAGTTGTACACATGAATGGGGTATGGTATACTAATTCTTGATCTGAGTTGTAGTAGCATAGGTGCATGACATTTTAGAAATCATTGACTTCTTAGGTTTCTGTACTTTTCTATGCATCTCTCACACTTAAATTTAAAAGATTACATGAAACTATTTTAAAGTTTTAAAAACATTAATTCCCTTCAACCCCCAAATTTTACTTCTATAAGTTTTCCCAGGGGAATGTCAGAGATATAGATAGAGACATGTGACAAGAATGTTCAATTCTGTCACTTACACTAGTAAAACACTGAAATAAAATCTTCCAAATAGAATAAATTACATTCAAATAATGGAATGAATGAATTGCATCTATTTAAACATCGTGAAAATATTCTATCCCATCAAAAATATGCATCACATAATTATAATTTTAAAATAACTTATATGTCACATACAAATTACACCTCTTTGGTATGCTATTGCACAGTAGAGTGACTATAAGTAACAACATATTGTACATTTCAAAAAACTAAAAGAAAAGAGTTAATATGTTTATAGCATAAAGTAATATTAATTTTTGAGGAGACAGACATGCTTAACCTGACTGAAACATTATGCATTATATACACGTATTGAACATTACATGGTATCTCATTAATAGGTACAATTTAGATGTGCCAGTTAAATTTAATTTAAATTTAAAAATGCAGAACTCTCCTTAAAAGTGCTTATGTTCTCACAAATGATATTTCTAACTCCGGTTGTGATTTTAGTCTGTGAATGAATGCCCAAGTTCACTAGATTGTCAGACATATATTGCCAGGCAGCAGGACTGATGAAATCTGATTTGAGGACCCGAAGAATCTGAGCGGACAGTCTGGTCAGTCTATAGGACTATGAGACACGTGTTCAACTCCTGACATGCTTTCTGTTGGTTACATCGACATCATGGATTCTGGCACTGGAGATGTATCGACGGTAACATTGCCCATGTAACTAATTCAATAAATATTTATATAGGAACTATTTTTGTCCCAATAACTGCCTTATTGTCTAAGAATGTATTGTTTCTTCAGTTGACTGAAGTTGATCATTGCATGGCTAAGCATAAGCCTCAGTACCAATGCCCTTCCACCTTGACGATAGCTAAGTAACAGGATACCCTGAATGAGTCTTAAACAAATATCACCTTGCAACCAACCAAAAATGAAAAGTTCCAAGATTTAGTAATATAGATTAAATTATTCATGTAGACCATTATCTTCTTTTGGGTAAAATGCTTGTGGTGTGAAATATTTGGAGACCTTATTTTGCCTTGTATATTTTATAACTTCAATAAATTAAAGCAACTGGAGAACCAGAGTTTAGAAAGATGTGTTCCCAGGCACAATGCTCTATTCGTTTTTATAACTGGTCTCATGGTAAAATATTCCTTACTAGGAAGTCATTTATTTTCTTTCCTGGTAAAAATTTAATAAAATAATAATGAATATGAAACTGAAAAACACGTTGCAGTTGTATAACATCAGATACTTAAAATTAAAAGTCCATGTACAATTTTTCAGTACCAATTCTAAATCATTCTTAGGACAGTCAGCCCCTAATGGTATAGCTATTGGGATTTTACTTTAAAAGTAAGTGGATTTCATTTTTAAAGTATGTGGATTTTACTTACCATGCTTATACATCTATACTTTGTATATTGCTTATAATTTTACATGAATATAATAGTGACGTCTTCAGAAACAAATCACAGTATATGTTAGTTTTATCGCATAACCACTTCATTACCACACCTAGGCATTGTTATTGTTGCTAAAGAGCTCAAGCACATAATACATAATGAAGTAAATGAGTATTCGTAGCAAGATTTCAAAGTCAGTAAAATTTGATGTACAATAAATAGGTTTGCAATCCTTGGAGTACTCTGCCCTTATTATCACACTAAACCCATATTGGCTTTTCAATAAACCTTGGTGTTTGTGAAGAGTATTCTTTTTCACTAATTTCTTAGTTCACAGTATAAGCAACTAACTTCATGGTTAAAAAATATTTACTAATACACACAATACATGGAAAATGTTTTTGACTGTTCACCTTGATCCAAACCTGCCCTAAAGTTAGGTAACAAGCCCTGTAACAGCTCCCAGAGGCATTAGACAAGTGAAGTGAATTGGTGAAATTGATTTGCCCAAACTTCAATAGCTCTCATTTATCTTCTGAAATGGATTTTATAGGGATTTACACCCACCTAACTATCCACCTACCCACACACTCTTTACTACTTAATATGATTTTGATCACATACTGTTTAAACCACGAGGGCAATAAAACACACAAAGAAGTTAAAATGTAATTTTATATGGCATATACACACTCCACGGAAAGTGTTCTTCCAAATTAGCCCTATATTTTTCTCTCTCCCTCCTTGCCAGCCCTACTCACTCTAAAACAAGAGCTACTTTAATCTCGTTTTCTCCCATCAGAAATCTTTGCTCTTAGAAACCTTAGCAGCAGCCTGGCTGATAACAGACAAAAGGTCCTACAGAGTCTTAGACAATGTTGCTTTTCATTTTTTGTTTGCCTGTTTTGCTTATTTGTTTTGTGTGGTTAAAATTCAAAGAAAATGAAGACATACCCTGTGTGATTTTACCCCCCAAATATGACTCAAAGGAAATTATAACACCTTGATATTTAAGTTAGTTCTTGAGGGGGCTGTTACAATTTGGTTTTTAAAGAATAGAATTAAAGAAAATAATTTCCTCCTTTTTACTTTTATATAAATTATCATATTGCAGGAGAAACAAAGAGGGAAAATAGACCACAAGAGCATATTATCTTTTAGTTTTAGAAATTCCACTTACGAAGCAATTTCTCTAAATATAACTTTAACTAAAATTCCATATGATTTATAAGGAAGTTCCTCAGTTCCAGTCATTTTCAATGCTCCAAAGTGAAACTGTACCCGACGGGCAAGGTAGAGAATGACTGTACTATGATGAAAGTTATCTTGGACAGTGGTAAAGGCCATACTACAGTACTAGCTTCAGTCATGGTGCATCTACGAGGCCTGTTAATCTTCATGATTCCTTAAGGTTATAATGAAACATCTTAGAAAATAATTCAGGGGTGTTCAACCGCATACAACGATTTGACAGTCTTGATGACATAACCACAAATTGTTTTTATTATCAATATTTTCTGGCTAGAAAATTTCTTTCCTAAAATTCATTCCCTAAGAGAAAGGAAATCACCACACTGATAAAGGAGTCTTATTTCTTCATTTTCATCAGAATGGAATCATTTTATCATGATGTTTACAAATATCAAGATTAAAAAGCATTTTGGTAACTAACAGCATTCTATATAATTCACATTCATATTTTTTCTGTGTAGTATCTCCTATTGTTGCAAATCTATGCATTATTGCTATTTATGCCACCAGGCAAAATGTATATTACACCATGCAGTAAACGAAATGTGCCTAACAAAGACGAAAAATCAATATTCCTGGGAATTTTAATCTTATTCATAAGTAAAAGAATAACATGATATAGAGCATCTACTCCTGGGAATGATGATGCTTAGGGAGAGTGTTTATTGGTTTTGAACGTAATAATGGGGTGGGTGTTGACATATAAGTTGACGTTTTACCAAGTGTGCAGACAATATGTGGAAAGGGAATAACCCTGCTAGCTAGAGAGAAAAGAACACGGAAAAAAGAAAAGAGAGAGAGTGTAGAAAGAAATTTGAAGAAAATAAATACCTGATTTATTTGGGTTAAATGAAAAACCACAGCAGAAGTCAAGGGCCAAAACAATTCTGTTTTCTGCCTGGATTGTTGCTAGCAGCCCATTTCAACAAGAGTCTAGGGCAGGGGGCAGTGAACAACAGTTTATGGGTCAATCCAGTTGCTACCTGTTTTTGCAGTTTTAGAACTGAGAATGGCTTTTGTGTTTTACTTCATATTTTAGTATTTTATGTATTCCCTTTTTATTAGTATATGCTTGCAAAACATAATGAATGCATTCATTGTGGGGAATTGGTGTGTAAACACATAATGTCTTGATCCTTTTTGCTCCCCCTTCCCCTCGCCTCCCTCCCATTTCCCCGCCTTTCCAGATCTCCTTGGAAAAAAATTGACATACAGATGCCACAGGGATAGAATATAAAATTCAAATTTGTGTCTGAGAATAGGGGTTACTGGGACACAGCCCTGCCTGTCCATTCACATACAGTTAGTATTATAGCTGCTTTAGCACTATAAGAACAGCACTAAGAAGGTGCAGCAGAGAACTTATGGCCAGCAGAGCCTAAATATTTCCCACCTGGACCTTTACAGAAGAGTAGAACTGATCCTTGCTTTAGGTGACTTGGGGTTGCAGCACCACCTCCAGTCAAATATTTTCCCCTGCCTGTCTCCTAGGGCCATTGGAAGGGATGCCAGGGATTTAATATATAAGAAAAAAGGTTCATGTACACTATTAACTCGTGTTTTCTTGGCCAAGGGGAATTGTGTAAAAATCCGTAACTCTTTCGAATCTGTTGTGGAGGGATTCAGTGACCAGAACAGTCAGCACACCCCCCCTCACCCCTTTGGATACCAGTACCCACAGAAGTTCAAGTCCCCCATATAGAACGGCCTAGTATTTGTCTGTAACTTATGTACACCCTCCTGTATACTTTAAATCATCTTTAAGCCAGTGTGGTAATACATACTTGTAATCCCAGTTCAAGCCTAGCCTGGGCAACTCCGTAACTTAATGAGACCTTGTTTCAAAATAAGAAATAAATAAAAAAAGGGGCAGGGCTGGAGGAGAGTAAGGGGCCCGGAGAGGCAGGTGACCTGACTTCTACCCTCTCTGCCCATGTTGCATAATTCAGGGGACTTTGCTGAGTATCTTCAGAACTCCATTTTCTCAACTGAAGGGTGCAGAGATGGATTAGCCTAGCTCCTGAGGTCCCTTCTACTTTGAATGCTCTATGAATAAATTTTGTCTCCGAGGGAGAGCAAAACAATGTGCACAGTCCTGAGCGTGTCATTGAGTTTAAAGCAGACAAAGACTATCTGTCTGACACCTAGATGCCTGTGAACACAAAAGATCTTCTCTAAGGGTTCATTAGGAGCCTGTGACATAAGCCTAAAATGTGGAAAATCCCATGACAACAGGATACCTTGCCACCCTAAGCAGATGTAAGCTTAATTTTCTTCACAGCAAGATAATGAGCGATATAATAAAGCCTAATAAAGCAATTTCGGATACAAGCTTAACACAACTACTGGTATTTCAGCCATTTATTTATAGAATTTCAATGTTTTCCCTTCAAAACCAGGATTTCCGCCAGATAACCCGTGTAATGGACCTAGCACAATGACCAACACCAAATGGCTAACAATTTTGTCCAGCCCAGAATGTCCAGAGCCACCTCCTGGTGTTGGCTAACCTCTTAGCCCTATTTCCGACGATGTGGCAATGGTTTAGGCTCCGGTTTCCAAGAGAGAGCTGAGACCTGGCCATCCTCAGGCCCACGGAGCCACTGCTTTTAGGAACGGGGTAGAGAGGTATCTTCACAGAACTTTGGACACCTGGACAGTACTTGTGGACTGAAGAGAAAGAAGAATTTCTTTGACAGTGAAAAATAGAACTTGCTCCTAACTTCTCCATTCCCACATCATTCTCCTGAAAGCCACACACAGCCATCTGTTAGGGCAGCTCTGCTGGACAAACATTGGGATTTTTTGCATCGTGCTAAGACTCTAAACAATAGACACTGACTTTTTCTAATGTCTGTAGGAACCAGCGCTGGAATGAGAACTGGAATGAGAACTTCGAATTAGAAGTCATGCTTTTTGTCATCACTTTAACATAAGTATTCCAGATTGCATTTAATTTATGTTTTCACAGGTAAGCCGTTAGTGTAAATACAAGTTTTGAAATCATTTTAAAAACCTGTTAAATTGGTTAATGGGATACCAGTTGAAAGAAAAATCATTTAGGGTTGGGTGTGTGCCAGTATGCTTGGTAAATCATCCCTTCCATCAATACGCATTTGTTCGGGAAGAAAAGAAAGAAATTTGAACACCTAATTAAATTGCCAAGTGATGAATTCTCTAATAAAGATAGACAGGAAATACTCCAAACGCCTGGAGTCTGGAGGGCTTCCGTCTCCCGGAAGGAGAATGGAGAGACGGGTGGCAGAAGGGAACAGTGATTTCATGGAGGACAATGTATCTGAGTAGCGTGTGCGTGAATGGTTAACCCAGCAAAAGCTATTCCAAGAAGTTTATGAGATGTCGGTCCCAGCTTGCCAGTGTGTGGGGAAAAGGAAAGAGTTATCTATGACAAACGTTGCCAGATAAACTACAGGATACCTGGTTAGTGTGAGTTTCAAAAAAGCAATGCATACTTTTGAAAAATATTTATGAGTGGTATTTTGAATATACTTATGTTAAAAGTCTAAGTGTTCTACATTTTTATTTGCTACTCTCGGGATCCTAGTTTGACTAGAGTGTGAAATACTATGGTGGCAGATGGGTGAGGTTTAACAATTTTGTATGCCATCATACGGGGTTTTGATTTTAGTCTATACACATATTTAAGTAGAGTTTAAACAAAGTAGACTTTATAAGGATTGGGGTGAACAGGGAACCTGAATCGATTAAGAAGGAAAACTCTAGCCACTTTCTAAGAAGTGTCCATAGTCTGCTTTTCAAAGATGGCCTCTATCGCGGCTACAGAGACGGGCATCATCTCTGACGCTCTAGCTGTGGTGGCGATTTTCCTTGCTCATTCTCAGTATCTCTCTGTTTACTCTGCCTCAGGGGATTCTCCAAAGCTGTGTGTACTTTTTCTTATATATCTTCCTTTTCTCTTTCACTAACCTTGTTCTTTCACACGGACTTTTGAAAACCACCATCTATGCTTTCAATTTCTTTTCTTATGTTGTGTTGTTGAGTGTATTTAAACCAAGAGGTTATTTTTCTCCATTTCTTCCGAAAAGGAAAGACAAATCATCCTTAATTTGTTTTCATGCTGCCTTTTTCCTTAATAATAGTTTTCTCCTAGATGCGTAGCTCAGTATGATTAGATTAACAAAATCTTTAATAGTTATTGTATAAGATAAGCCGAAATGACCTCAACCTTTATCATCCATATGTGAATTAAACTTTATAGGTCTTCCAAAATTGAACCAAAAATGCTAATAACTTACACGAAATCAATGATAATGAGTCGTGAATGTGAAAAAAATTCTAAACTATTAATAATAATACTAAATTTTCATTACCGAAAGACTGAAATATCTTTTGATTCTCGCACATGATGAACATGACTAAGTAACTAAAATGAATGCAGCCAGGCAGAGAGGGGAAAATTATTTCATAGTACTATATACATTATAGTATTACAGAGACAGTTAACTATTAAAAATCACTCTGAGGATGTTCTCAGTACTGTGATGTATGTAGTATTTTTTCAGCTACTCAAAAAATTCTAACATGACATGTTTTTTATAAATAAACATTCACACTCACTGTTCACACTGTAAAATTATGTTCTTTGACTTAAAACTGCTGAAGTCTGATATACTTCAAGTTCCACACAAGCTGGATATACTTCTGCTTATCCTTTACCTTTATGTAGTATAGAATACAGTTTTATTTAGTGTCATATAATAATCAGTTTGTTACAGACATTGCTAAAATGGGCATTTTTTCCCTCTTGTTTTGATGACTTATTTCTTATGGATGCAAAAACAAAACAAAAGACGAAAATAAAATATGATTCCATCTAAGATTTAGAGCTGGTTTTGTACATAAAAATATTCACTTGGTTTTGTTTATCTAATATTTAAAAAGTTATGTGACCCTCTGATAGAACAACATTTTAAAATTTCTTTTGACAGTTTAAATAACCCTCAGGGTTTTACCTTTTACCTGCTACCATTAAATTGTCATAATTATTCATCTTGCAACAGGTTGTAACATGTAAAATAACTATTTAGAGGCTGATATAGAACAATAGAGAATAACAGGAGTTTAATTTTTATGCACCATTTCTTCAGGGAAACACATCACGAAGGGAAATAGCTTTGAATAAGTTCAGTGAGGGTTGCCATTTAGTTAATTAACTTAACCATTTTCATTAGCAGACTCAATATTGACTTTAGAATAATGTCTGCTTAATTTCTTTCAAGCAATGAATATGTGTGAAACACTGTCATAGATAAAGTAAAAATTAAGACAATATTAGGTAAGAAATAAAATTAAGTTATTGGAATAAGTTGGAAAAATATATAGAGTTCATTCATAAACTTAGATTTGATCGCAGTGTGTTCCTCCCAACTTTTAAGATACAACCTTTGTGTAGGCACATTATTTCAGCTGCTTAGCACAGGATTTGTAATAATCTCAATTTTATAAGAATGCATTTCAAAATTGGTTGGAGCGGGCTAAAACAATGCATAAATCCACTGCACTGAATATAATTTTCTGCTTCAATTGCCAATTTAGTCTTTGAAAAACAGACTTACTTTTAAACCTTTTTTGGCCATATTCATTTTATGTGCCTTCATGTTAGAATAAATAAAATCATCAGGCTCCTATTGATTTTGGGAGGGAGAAATTACATCTGTAAGGCTGAAAGAAAGTGAAGCCCATCATAACCAACTGATGAACAAATATGTGATGGAAATTGAAGAAAACAATAACATAAAAATGAATAGTCAGTAGCAGTAGGTTTCTTTAATATGACTGATTTTTCAATCTGGATTTTGTTGTTTTGAGGATTTAGAAGATGGGAAGGCCTGCAAAATTTTTTGAATTAGTTTTAAGTATGACAATAAACATTCCATAGAGCAATGGCTCACTTCCTTATCCACTATGTTCTCAACCAGAGCACACAGAAGAATCAGCTGGGTAGGGGATTTTGTTTCAATATGTATACTCAAGCCCCTTGCCAGAGAATCTCCTTCAGTAACTCTGTAACAGAGTCCTGAAATCTAAATTGTTGAATTTATAGTTTGGAAATAGGTGCTCAGATCCCAGTAGTAGAAGCATCCCTGCTAGATTCTACACAGACTACGTCATTGTCCCTTGGTTAAGAAAATAAGACTGCTTCTGTGTTAGCATTGTGTCCCCAGCCTCGATCTGCTTTCACATCAAATTTACTAAGTCTAAAACTGGAGTCACGGGTGGTGTAGTAAAGCAAATAAGTTAAGGGTTGGAAGGCCTTGATTTAATGACCTGATTTACAAGATAGAAGCTATCTGACCTCAGTGGTGTGGGGTAATCTCTCTAAGCCCGTTTCCTTTTTTTTTTTTTTGGAGAAAAGATCCCATAATTCTGACAGTACGTATACTTCATAGCTTCTCTTCATCTTGCTTCTTATCTACTCTAGAGTCTTCTTTTATTTTGCATTGCAATACCATTTACATCCAGCTATTCCTTTCACATTCCCATGGCAGGAGGCTACTTACTTCAAGCCATTAACACCTGGGCTGTCAAAAAAAAAGAAAAATCTCAAACTGGCTTGTAGATTTCCATTGTCTTCCTGAAATTCTTCAACTCTTGCACTACCATTAGAGTGAGTTTTCTAAAATAAAACTCAGTTCTTAAAAAAGAGTCCGCCCCTCTAGGTGGCTTTCTCGTGTGGTCTGGTACCTCTTCCCAGAGAGATGTACCATCTACTTAGCAGAGACAAAGCCTTCTCTCAGAAACACTTACTGGAGAAAATATTATATTAAATTACCTAATTCCCTCAGGTGGGCCAAGATATAGATTTGAGGTTCCTTAACTTGGCAGGTGAAGATTTTCAAACTCCTACCTAAACATGTATTTCCAATTTTGAACACAATCATTTTTTTCAGGAACAATTCTACTACAATATTTTGTTTATGATGTCTCTACCCATAATCCTTTTTCTCTCAAGTGCTTGAAGTCACATGTCAGAATGGAACAATGTCTACACGAGGGCTTTCACTATCACTGTTGTCCAAGGCAGTTTTTCCTCTGCTGGAGTGTAGAGAGAGCAATTATCTGTATTTGGGTACCTCTTGTAATACTGTCTTCTGCGGTGTGCTCAACTTTGTACATGCTTTTTTCCCGGATTACTATCAGGTGACTGGAGGCCTTATTGAAGGTAATGGGATTACTCTGTTTCCTACCTCACTGTAATCTCTACGTTAAAACAATTTTTTTTTCCTGAACCAGACAGGGTGGTCCCTGCATGTAATTCTAGCACTCAGGAGGCTGAGGCAGGAGGATTGCAAGTTCAAGCTCAGTCTGGGAAGTTCAATGACTTAAAAAGACTGTCTCAAAATAAAAATTTAGAAAGAGGGCTGGGGATGTAGTTCAGTGTGAAGGCCTTGAATTCAATCTTCAGAACTGCTGAATAAATAAATAAATAGTATATAGTCATGTCCCACATCACAACATTTTGGTCAACAATGGACCATATATATAATGGTGGACCTATAAGATTACATAACCTTGTGAAGTCTTAGCCTTTTTTTGTGTAAATATACTCTATGATGTTTGCAAAAACGATAATATCTTCTAACAATGCATCTCTCAGAACACATGCTGTTGTGTGTACAACAGGATGTTTTAAAACATTGCTGGAGATGTAGCTCAGTGGTTAGAGTGCCTGCTTCAAAAAAATATGGGTACCTCGTGAATGGCTAACTCAAGTCAATAAGCATAAGCATCAGCTCACATACTTATCATTTTTTGTGGCGAGAACACTTTACTCTCTTCGCAATTTTCTAGAATACAATACATTGTTATTAATTATAGTAATCTCTACCGCATTTAAGAGTCAATTTAGGCTAGTATAGTACACATAATAAATGACTATTTATTAAATGAATAAAGCAAATTTTTATTTCTCTAATGAATTCATTACAAAATCTAATAGTTCTGTCAATCAATAATCAATCAACCAACTTCAAAGTAACTCCCCCCTGTTAAAAATGACCAGCAGGCTTAGTATCAAGTTAGTGATTTTTAAGCCTGGCGAAATAATAAAGTATTCACCCCTTAACTCCTGCTCATCAAGGCTAATTCCTCAAATCTCTTTGGATATGCAAAGTTCAGTGAGAAAGTGAACACTATCGCTCAGCAACATGCTGATCTTAAACAAGGTCACCTAACCTCGCTGAACCTGGATTTCTTCTTTCGAACAAAGGAGATGATGTCCACTTCCTAGAACGTTTGTGAGGCTCAAGTGAACTCATGTATGGGAAACATTTTATGCAATACATACTAGTTTCTAAACTGAAGTTCAGGGCAGTTTGGAAGAGGCTGGGGCCACTGCTGATTAGACCAGTGAGTTGAAGACAGGCAGAGCAGTACAAGGGCCATACTAATTTGCCCATTACATGATGAAAATTAGTTAGCACTCAGACTTTGCTACTAGTAAATGTGCTCCTGGAAAATGTAACTGACAGTTAAACCACAATTATTCAAGAAAATTTATTGAGCATCTTGTAGGTATAAAACATTCTACAAGTCCAAAAGAAATCCAACAGTTCTGTTTACTTCTAGTTCTGCTTCCTTGTTTTTCTTTTCAATAGCACGTGTGTAAAGTGTACTCAAAAATGATTTTTCTCTTTGAATACTTTTGTTTGCTTGTTGATTCGCTGGTTGGTTAGCTCAGGCAGAAGTTTTGAGTAAAACCTAGTCCTAATAAACTGGAAAAACTCAGTTCTAAGCGACTCAGTGGCTAATATATATTATAGGGTTAATCTACTTTCTCCTCCACAGAGACAATCACCCAGGTTCATATACTGGTCAACACTGTATATGCCATTGTTTACCTAGAACAACGCCATCCAATAGAAGTATAAATTGAGCCACACATATAAGTTTAAATTTTCTGCATCTCAAAAAACCAAAAAAGAAATACAATTAATTTTGATAAAACAATTCCTTTGATTTAATATAGCCAGAGTGTTATCATGTTATTTCATACTAAGGTTTTGTTATTTGATGGGTGTTTTATACTAGCATTACATCTCAAGTTAGACTAGCCACATCTGAAGCATTCATGTGGTAGGATGCGGCTACTCTATTGGACATCTAAAAGGAAAAATTGGATATTCTGCACAAGTTTTTGTTCGAACAAAAACTGATTCAACACTGAATGAACATTACTTTTTCTTCTAACGCTTTTACTATGATTTTTCCCTCTGAAGGATATTTGTAATATTAGGAAACCAGGTAAGTGAAACATATTGAAGTCATCATTCGAAAAACATGAAGGATGAGAGTCACAGTCACAATACTGCCTCATGCCACTCACACCAAAGTGGTATTGTTATTTTAAAAATATATATGAAAATTCTTCTGTGAGTACTGAAACCAAGTGCGAATAGAAATCTCTACTTATACAAGAAAAATGTCTACTTAAAATTATATCATCAATGAAAAATTATAGCTCTATCTTTGTTGTATTTTGACATTTCTATTTGCAATAAAATTTCATTAACAGCAAGAGCTCTCTTCATGAATTCAGTAAGAATTTTAGTTACTCGAAAAAAAATAAAAAAAAACTTTATCTCAATATGGAGTTCTTCACAAAAATGAGAGCATAAAAATTATTATAAGGATATCCTTAACTTCAGCAAGAAGTATTTGCCTTAATACTCCTGAAAAATAGCTAGAATTTCAAAGATACTTACTATAAGAAAGAAAAAATACCATATACTAAAATCTGAGAGTTTAATTCAGCATGAAAAATTCTGCATGAAAACTATAAATTTGAATCACCTCGCCTCAGTGACTTTGAACTCTGTAACAGAGAAAATCTGTGAAAATCCATTGTAAATTATATGTGAATTAAACTCTATGATGATATGGTTTTCCCCCAGTTCTACATAACTATTGAAATATGCCATGATAAATTCACCTTCTTGAAATAACATTATTTCACAGATAGGATTATGACAAACATTTCCCCAATGCTAAAAATGATGTTTATACCAATAAAGAATCTTTTTTGGGAAGCTGGGTGTGATGATGTATGACTGTAACCCCAGAACTCAGAAGGCTGAGGCAGGAGAATCACCTCATTTGAGGCCAGCCTGGGCTACATGGTGAGTTCAAGGCCAAGCTGGACTACATAACATGACCCCGTCTCAACTCCCCTGCAAAAAACCAAACTGAAACACAACACAACACAACAAAACAAAACATGTTTTGGAGAATTAGCTATTCTTTCATTTGCCAACAGTTGGAACGAAAGACTCTGTGGTAGGCAGATTCTAAGATGGCACCTAATATTCCCCGGCTTCAAGTATTTATGCTTTCATATTCTCTTCTCCTTCAGAGTTGACAGGATTTGTGACTTGCCTCTAACAAACAGAATGCTTCAAAGACAATGACATAGCAACTTGACTTTTGATATGTCGACTTGAGTGGAGTAAGAAATGCTCAATAGCTTGCTTAGGCACACTTCTGGGTGGTCATGAAGATGAGGCCTTGGGTGCTATATGTAGTCTCTTGCCCCTTACTTTCTGGCACTGGTCCCCTGTTCTGCTTCCCAGCTGCTGTGTAAAGAGTTTTGCTCCACTGTGTCCGTCCATCATGAGCCAAATGACATTTCTGCTCCTTTTAGTTGTGGGTGTTAGGGATTGTGTTCCAGTGACGGGAAGACTGAGTAACACAGAAAATTGGTACCAGAGAAGTGCAGCCATTGTTGTGACTATACCTGACAATGTGATTTAGAAGCTTCGGGGCCCAGTTTGTGGGAAGAGTTTGGAAAGGTGTGGAGATGTTTGCTAGAAAAGCCCTAGATGATTGTCAGCAGACACTGATGGGTGATTCTGGTCAGAGTTCAGAGGAACAGAATGCCAATAGGTATGTGAACAGTGAAACCAGGATCAGAAGGATTCAGCTGAGACTAAGGACTCCATTAACAAGTGGACTACACGTCATAATTGCTATATTTTGTTAAAAATATGTCTATACTTTGTTCATGTCCTGAGATTTTGTTGCAGACAGATTAAGAGCAGTGGACTAATTGATATAGCAGATGATACTTCACAGCAGCTCAACATTCAGGCTATGGCATAGATATTGCTGGCTGCTTTTAGCCATATTTATAGTGAGAATTGGAGGCAAAAAGCAGAGTAGAAAAATTTGAAAACTGAAATTTTGGTTCCGAAGAAATCATGTGTAAAGGAGTGACTGCTGAAGAGATTAGCACGGTGAAAACAAATTCTACCCCAGTTAGTCATTATTTACAGTGATACATGCATATCCATGTTTATAGCAGCACAATTCATAATAGCTATACCTTGGAAGCTGCCTATATGCTCATCAATAGATGAATGGTAAAGAAAATGTGGTATGTGTATACAATTGAGTACTACTCTGCCATAAAGGAGGATACAATTTGAGTCATTTGTAGGAAAATTAGATCATAATGTTAAGTAAAATAAATCGGACACACAAGCTTAAATATCACATTGTTTCTCTTATATGAGAAACCCAAAATATAAATAAAGAGCAGAATAAAGTATAGATAAGAAGTAGGGGGATAGATGTTTTTCACATGGGAAGGGGATTGGTTCTTCAGAATTCATTTCACAGAGCTCAGCCATCCGGGCACTCAGAAACTGTTACAGTCATGGTCCAAGGGGTCCTGGCTATTGCTCCCATTGAGCAGCAGACCTTAGCATCATCCATGTGACATAGGATTTTGACCACATGAAGAATCCAGAAGCTGTTGAGTCAGAGAGGCTTCCTTTAAGGTTTCAAAGGAAGGCCTGAGAGGTGATTCAAGGAGCCCCTGAGAAAGCAATGCATGAAGTTGTGAGAATGAAGCCAAAGGAACAGTGGAGACCTCAGAAATTTGGAGATGGCAGTAACATAGAATGCCTGCCAAGGAAAGCTGCAGGCTGAGTAGAGCCAGCCCAAGAGAGAGCCATGTAAGCTGTAACCAGCAGGGCCACAGGGTTGGGGTCACACAAGCCCACTGGAATTTACGTCTTATCACCATGTATCCTGGGTGTCAGACATGGAACTACAGAATTTAATGTTTGTCCTGCTGGAATTTGGTCTTACTTTAGTCCAAATCTTTCCTATCCCCCAGTTCTTTCCATTTGGAATGGGAATGTTTACCCTGTGCTATTGTACCTCGGGATTATGTAGCTTCTTTTTTATTTTTACAGAGTTTCACAGTAAAGAGTTTGCCTTGAGTCTCAGAAGAGACTTTCACTAGGACTTTTAAAAAATTCTGGGAATGTTGAGACTCTGGGGAAGGAGTTATTGTGTTTTTGGTAGTATATAAATTAGTTATATCATGCTGGACAGAATTATTAACTTACTGTGTTTATTTGGAGATTAAGTATAGTTTAAGGAGATGTGTTTTAGTATCAAGTTGACAAGAGGTGGATTGTGAACATTAATTCTGAAAGGTCAACTTGATTTGGATTAAGAAACACCTAGAAAATTGGTGACATACACTTCTGAGTTTGTGCAGATCACTGGTGATGAACTTACGGCATATGTGCCACAGCAGGTTGTTTTTGTATCATTGAAAGCGCTAAAAGGTTCGCCATCACCAATCTAGGTGGATCACGGAAATGTGACCTCAGGTGTTATATGTGGTCCTTCTCTACTCTGGCACTGTTCCCCTACTCAGCTTCCAGGCCCCATGAACTGAGAAGCTTTGCTCCACCATGTCTTTCTGCCATGATGTTTCTGCCTAGGAGCCTGCCAGCCATGGACTGAATTCCTTGAAATAATGAGCTAAATTAAACTTCTACTTCTTTAAATTGTGGGTGTCAAGTATTGTGTCCTAGTGATGAGAAAGCTTACTAATGCAGATGAAATGTCACTTCTGTAATTAGGGTACATAAAATGATGACATTTTGGGGTATTTTGCTAACAGCCTCTATTTCACTGTTTCTTCCTCTCTCTCTCTCTCTCTTTCTCTCTCTCTTTCTGTCTCTCTCTCTCCCTCTCTCTCTGAATTTGATGAGGAAAACTGCCATGTTGGAGAGGCACATATGGCAAGGAACTAAGGGTGGCCTTCAGCCAACAAGAAACTGAAGACTTTAGTTCAATAGCCCACACAGAATTGAATCTTGCCACAATCAAGTGAGCCTGGAAGCAGATCTTTCGCCAGTCAAGCTTTCAAATGAGACCCTAATCCTGTCCAACACCCAGAATACAGTCCTTGTGAGAGACTATGAAGTAGATCATGCAGATATACCAAGCCCAGATCCTTGACCCCACACTTATTCAAAAATTTAAAAAATGTGCTTGCTTCAGCAGCACATATACAAAATTTTTAAAAAACGTATCTTGTTTTTAGACTCTATACTTGTAATTTTTTACGTAGCACTAGATAACTAACATGTAACCTTATAATTTTTAAGGAGCAAATGTGATTATACATTATATAAGTAAAATGATGGTGAAGTTGTAGGGTTATAAATATAGGAATAGGGCAAATATAAGAAATGGTCGTATTTTAATGAATTACTGAATAATGATGGCTCTTTTTAAAGTAGCAATGCCTAAGAGATCAAATATATATTCAGATAAAATAAATCCATTGAGGTTTATCACTAAACATTTCGAAAATTCACTCTCAAATTTTAAACAGAAAAATAATAAAGGCAAATAATACTGTTGGTCTTCTAATTTAATTTCATCATTTTGCATTTGAAGCGGTTTCTCTTTGTGGTGCTAGTATTTCAAACAGCTCTTTTGAAAAGTCTCCATGAATTCACATAGACATGAATGCCAAAATCTATTAAGTCTGTTTTTAGGTAAAATGATGCTTCAGAACTGTGAAACATTTTAACCTTGGGTCTTCGGGGTGAAAGAACAGGCATATTGCTCATCTATTTTCTAAATTATGCATGTTAAATAGAATGTATGCTTTGTTTTGAACTGTTCATTAAGACACATAAAAAGATAAACCATGTGAGAGAATGGAAGTGTAGAACTACCTGCCTTGCTCACTTTGACACAATTTGTAGCAAAGGAGGAAGAGGGAGAGTTCATTAAAAAAAAAAGAATCTAAGGAGAGAGGGGCGAAATGAAATAAGAAAGGATATGGGAAAAAAAAGCAAAGCGTATCAACGGGTTTTGACCAGATAAGATGGGAAAGTGGGAAAGAAGGATAAATATTCTAATATGGAAATTGAGGTATAGTGTACTATCATATAGCATGGATATGATGAAAGCATATTGAAATTGATTTTTGAAAATTTCTGAGATTTTATGTATATATGAAATAATAAATAATAGTTCTAGATCATTTCCATTTAAATAATGTTTGACATTTTGAAATGCATGAAAAATTGTAAAATAAATTTTAAAATGATTTATAAAAGCTCAACTTTCTGAAACTAAATTAATTTTTTCAGAGTCTAAACTCCAGTCTATGAAATGTCAACCAAGTCTTATGGCAGGTCTTAGAGATGGCATTTGATGAATTTTCTGAAAAGTTATTTTCTTCCTGATTCCCTTTTCCTCCATCAAATTGTAAAATTGTGCACTTCCATCTAAGACAGATATTGAGAAATTTTCTCTACCCAGAAGATTTTGAAAGTAAAGGAGTAGAATTCTCTTATATTGCCAAGGATAAGACAGTGCTTGATAACTGAGTAGGAATATGTGACACATTTAATTCCAGATTGTTTTTAAAGGCAATATATATCCTATCATTACCTTGACATAATGATAATATGAAGTAAATACATTCTCATTCAAATTTAGCAAACTTTACAGAGACTATTCCAGAAACCCCTGCATAATGGCAAGTGTTAGTCTCCACACACACAATTGACTGTGATTTTTTGGACTAAGGTACTCCATTAGTTCAGGAAAAACGAATTTTCCCTCCTAATCTTGTATTCTACCTTGTTCTCACATCTAGTTTTGTTTCTTATCTCAATTTCAGGTTCATATTTTAAACATACATCTTCCAAAATAAAGCATTTACTCTTTTTAATTTTTAAATTTTTATTAGTACATATTTGCAGTACATAATGATTACATTCATTGTGGAAAGTTGGTACATGTACATTTACATTTAATTTCATGTCTTTCCTTAGTTGTGACCATGTTTTACTTGGGAAATTGAACTCAAAAGACAGAAACAGAGAAAGGGAAAAAAGCATCAGTATCATTTTACTGAAACATAAATTGAAAAGCAATAATATGGAACTCCAATTTAACTGATTTCCATGGTTACCTTATAAGGACCTGCATACATCTTATAGACTACGGAAGGCAAATGTCTTAATTTGGGACACCCCAAAACACACCTAACAGCAAGAATTTGAACTCAGGTACTTTTGGTATATGATCCCAGGGTACACCAATAAGGTATGGAGAAGTGAAGGGGGGAAGTCAGCCAATAAAAGATACATTATCAAGTAAGTCACCACTGTGAAGAACTAAATGCTAATACTGCCTGGGAGCTCTGGGAGAAGATGTAGGGTGCAAGCTTTAGAGTTATGAAACACGAGGAACAGGGAGCTACAGGGAGCCGAAGAACAGCATTTATGTACCAACTACTGTTTTAAAGGCGCAGAACTCTCTCTACATGTCTGCCCTGTCTCAAGAGCAAGGAGAGAAAGTGCTAGGCAAAGAGAAGCAACTATGGATAGTTGGAAAGGAAGCATCATATAGAGAAGTGGTAAGTGCTGTAGGGTAGGGTGGGGCACCTACAATACCTGCTATAAAAATAATACAGTTTTGTTTATATGACCTCAATAACCCGCTTATATTTTGAAATCATTGTCAAGATGTCAACATCATTAATTTCATTAATTGCCTAAAAAATCAGGTTTGAGCAACATCATGGATACTAGCTGGTTATTTTTTTTTCCATTCTCTCTACTCTTTCTCTTTTCCATCACCCTTATTTTTCTTTGAGGAACTCTTCACCTCTTTATCTTCATTGTACTTTAGCTGTGGATTACGTTTGCAATTTCATCCATGAGAGTCAGGTCTGATTTAGCTCAGGAATGAAGATGTGACTTAATTCGGGCCAATGAACTTCAGAGATATCTTTCTTGTATGTTTTGGGGAAGAAGGACCCTAATAAAGCAATGGTCTTCTCAAATTAAAAGTAAGTTTGCAGGCTGCGGATTTAGCTCAGGGGTTAGAGTGCCTGCCTTGCAAGTGCAAGGCCCTGAGTTCCATCCCCTATGCCAACAAACAAACAAACGAAACCAACAAAAAATGTAAGTTTGCAGTTGCAGATAGTGAAACCATTTCAGGCAACTTTTGCCACCACGAAGGGGGGAAGAGATGAAGCTGACAGGTCAACAAAGAAAGGCAGAATTCAGAAAACTGAAATACTGAAACCAGACTCTCAATGCCATAAAAGTCAGTTTGAGACAGGTTTTCTGTCACTTGCAGCATTAACAGAACTAATATACCCATTCTGTCAGCTAAGTACGGGCCTTTTGTAGGAATCTCGCGTGTTATCACAGAGGGTGGAAATTCTTCCTATCTGTGTTAGTTACTTTCTCACCTCTGGGACACAATACCTGACACCCACAATTTAGAAGGAGGAAAGGCTTATTTTGGCTTACAGTTTGTAGAAGCTTCAGCCCACAGTTGGCTGGTTCCACAGCGAGGTGGCACGACAAATGTGTGTGGCACAGGAGAAAGAGCTCACAGCATAGCAGTCAGGAAGCAGAGTGATCAAGGGAGAAGGGAGGGCGATATGCCCTTCCCCACCACTCCTCCCGGTTACCCACTTACTTTGACCAGGCTTTACCTCCCAACGTCACGTTTCGCTATACTCTCATCAGTAGACTAATCTGCTGATGAGTGTCACACCTCCATGATCCAATCACCTCCCAAAAGCCCCACCTATGAGCACACGAAATTTTGGCAGGGACATCTAGATATAAACCATAGCACTATTTTAAAATAATTTATTTTACCATCTTATTCTTACATAATAAATTCTCTTGGTTAATGTTAACAAAATGATATTTCTAATCTTTCAATTCCTGTAAACAATTTTTGTAATCCCATAATGGTAAGTAAGTGAGGTAGTAACTCTTCAATTACTATGTTCCAGAAGAGAATTTTTAAATTTTCAAACTTGCAGCCTTAGATTAGCTGCAGATTAGATTAGAAGGCCAGCAGCCAAAGTGCTTACTATTTTGAGAGGATGCTGGTGAAAGAAAAGGTTAACTTAATAGTACCTGCTGTGCCTACATTGGCAAATGGAAAGAAATCACACAGATGGTGGCATTTGCCTGGGAGTTTGGTGCCAGGGGTGTCCTCTCGAAGGGACATAAATTAGAATGGAATTTCCATCTTTCCTAAAGATATGGATGTGGATTTGTTGGAAAATTTCTTTTTTCTAGCCACAGTATCAAAACTACTACTACAACCATTACAACAACACTCAATCGAATAGGGAATATTTATTGATATTTTAGTATATGCCAGGTTCTCCCCTGCCGGGTAGGCAAAAAATTCAGCTTTCTTCTAGATTACTGTGTGGTAGTCTTAGGGTATTTTCCTTTTAATAAGGCAAAATACTTAGAATAATGTCTAATGGACAGTAGGCTATCAATAAACGTTAGCTATTGTTATTTAACACACTCACAAATCTTTCATTCGCCCAGGGAGTGGGGAGCCCTGCAAAACAGAACTGAGTGAAATTTCTCCTTGGTCCATGTTGTGCAGGCCTGGGGTGGATGTATAAAGAAATAAAGGAATAAAGGGATGCTATAAACTAAATGCCTGACATACATGAGGAAGAAAGTAATGATTGTCAAAAGAGAAATTCTGCTATGGGCTTGAGCATAACAGGAGGATAACATGGATCGTGTTTGGAGGTAATAAGACAAGTTTCATAGGAATGTAAAGGAGAGGTGGAATCTGGTGATTTATGGTGTAAGAGAGGAAGACAGGAAGTAGAATTTTAGGTGGACCAGTGAGGGAAAGAGAGTTAAGGAAGAGAACAAAAGGGAGGAATGGTGGGAGGCCCACTGGCAGGGTGGCCCAACTGATGATGACTAGTGGGAGAAAGACAAATCACCAGACATAAATCAAGGGGCTGGGAAACCTGGATTAGATTGGAGGGAAATTTAGCAGGAACTAACTGTTGCCCTTGCTGAATACTCAGCATCTCCCAGTAACACAGGCTTGTTTGACTGGGAATTTGTGAATAGCAACGATCAGACTTGCCAAAATCAACCGGGCATTGTAGAATAGTGCATTGGTGGCTTTATGACAGAGCTAACATTCATAGAAACGACACGTCTGAAGGGACTGAGAGGAATGCAGATTAAAGCAGATACTTAGGATACACTGCCACTTTACAGTTTTGATACTGTCTGGGAAGCTGTTCTATTTTATTTAAAGCTCTTTAGGAATAATATTAAAAAATACTACTGATATCTAATACTTACTGACTTATGTGCTAAGCATACTCTAAGCCTCTTACATGTATTATCTCATTTATTCCATTTTTATAATACTGTTTTTGTCCCTATTTGCAGGTGAGGAAACTGAGATACACACAGTGCCCATAAAGCTAGTAAGAAGGCTGTTATTTGGTGCCTCCCAATTGAATATGTCTCCCAAAAGTCTTGTCTTTGCATAGTTCTTTCTCATTTTAACTCTGAGCTTAGCTGTATGCCTGGCTTTGTCCAGTGAGATATTAGCAAGCGGGATGAAAAGAGTATTGTCCTAAGTGCTTGTATATTGGTATTTGTTCTTTTGGAACACTTCTTCATGGAACTTAATCACCAAGCTGTGAGGAAGCCAAAGGAGCCATGCGGAGAAGACCAAATGGAAACAAACCAAAGCTGATGGCCGAGAGCCCCAGCTGAGTTCTCAGTTGGCAGCTGGGACCAACTGCCAGTCATGTGAGTGAGGCCATTTTGGAGATTTCAGTTTTCCTGGTACCTCGGTCGGCACCGGGTAAAGTAGACAAATATGGGCAACTGTCAGAATCGTGTGAAAGAACAAACAGTTGTGAGCCACTAGCATTTAGGGTGGTTTCATAAACGAGCACATATATATGGAACAGAGTAAAACAAAATTTGAACCAGGCTGTCTTAGTTATGTTTTTCTCATTGCTGAGGCAAAATACCTGATACCCAAAGTTAGGGGAAGAAAGGTTTATTTAGCTCACAGTTTGTGGAGGTTTCAGTCCACAAGCTGCTGGGTCCGAGGCAGGGTGGCATGACAGACAGGAAGAAGGCAGCCAGGTAAACAAGGAACCCAAACAGCTTCTTCCTGCACCTTATATCTTATCCAGACTGCCAGGATTAGGGTGGTGCCAGAGCAACCAGTGGACTGATTTAGTCGTCACACTCTTAATCCCAGCATCGCACACTCTAGGTCCAGCCACCTCTGATTCACCCTCCTCTTACCGTGTAGGGTTTTGGGGGGACATTTAGGCACAAACCATAACTCAGGCAGACCAGTAATCTGTAGAACCCTACAGAAATAAAAATCAAATTCAAATTCTAAAAGCCTGGTAGAACTTCTTTTTTTTTTCACTCCTTGAAATATAAACTGTGCACTGTCTATGTCAGCCTGTGATATTTTATTGGGCGCTCTTACTTTACATCATCTGTCTTTCTTCTTCCTGCTCTTATGTGAATATGCAGAGAATCCATTTTTGTAGTGTTATCTTTGCTCTCAGGAACAAAGAATGACCTTATTACATTTACCAATAGCATCACTACCCCTTTCACATTTTAATTAGCACCAAATTGTAGGAAAACAATCATGTAAATTGTTAGTGGAGGGAGCGGCCCTCCTGTTTCCTTGAGGATTAAAATGCTGCTTCTGGGTCCCAGCGAAGAATAAGTCAATGACAAGGTCAGTATCCAGGCCAGAGGAAGAAAGAGAGAAAAAACGTGAACGCATTATGCACATTTGGAAAGGCTCCTCTTAATCTTGAGCTATTTGGGTCTGGATTGTTTATACAGATATATCCAGAACTAAGGAACTCAGGTGAGTTTTGTCTTCAAATCACATACAGTACCTAGTAGGCTCTTGTCTAATTATTATCCGAAACATCGCATTCCTTCCTCTTCTAGATCACGTTAGGCCCCCTGCTTTATGCTTACTCTGTCCTTCTTCATGCATTAATTAGCACAATTTAAACTGAGAAATTCTTAAATATTGAGGTTAGACAGAAAGCAACTTTGTTTTTTCTCATCATTGCCTTCAAAGATGCTTTATTACATCATTATTCCTACTTTTCATTTGAACTCTCGGGCTGAAGTGGTGGGTATGAGGGAGGGAATAGGACAATGTCAGAGTCACAAAGTATTCTAGGTCTTGCAGAAATAGTTCAGTACCTATTGCTATTTTCCACGTGTTCTTGTTCCATCATTAAGAATTGGCTGTGGTAGGAGAAGATAGTATGATTTTTACTTTATAGGTCCCTGGACCATGAGGAGTCACATCTAGATCTGATGGAAAAGACAATGCATCATTCAGAGGCAACGACATTTGAGCTGGATACAATAAGCACACGAGACTTCGGAAGTTCCCTCTGGGGGAGGCAGTTGAGTGTGTCCTGTTGCTGGGAAAAAGAGTACATGAACATTTGTGTGATCAGTGTGGAGATTTTTAAATACAGTAACATGCTGAAATTAGAATAGCTATCTTGCTAGCCTTGTTAGCCTTGGGGGTAACTTTTTAGAGCTGAGATTATGTACCCAGGCTGGACTTTATGTAAGAAACGTACAAATATCTATATTGTTTGAGCCATTGAAATTTGGGGCCGGTTTATTATAGTACCTCAGCCTATAATCTAACAAATCTAAGGGCAATGTAAACAGCTGCATTTGTAATTATATAAGCTGTTTTACTACTTAATTCTGACCTCCAAATGTAAGAGTCTGCCTTTTTGACAACTCTAAACTCATCCTTAGGATATTTACTACATTCGAGATGGGTAATAAGTTCTGAAGTTTTTCAGTGCATAAATGTGTGTTTGCTCTCTTTCTAGAATTGAGCATTGAGCGTCTTGGAGGATCTTTGTAAGCCTCAGGACTACTGGATTTTGAGAGTGTTGACACTGTGTTAATATGATATGAGAGTCAAGATTAGTTTATTTAAAAATCTGAGCACACAGGAGTATATCTTAATTAAATACCTTATTTTTGAGATGAGTAAGAAATATGCTAGATTACAGAGTGTGGGAGACCACACTGATAAATTCTCTGCACGTACATCCTTTTGCAATGCGACTTTTAAGACACCTACTCTCAGAAGGTACAGACTGTTTCCATAACCCTTGAATCTGGACTGGCCCTGTGACTTGCTTTGGCCAACAGAATGCTCTAAACATGACAGTGATCCTGTTCCAAGCCTAAGCTTTAAGAATCATCGTTTCCTTCTGCTTTTCTCTATTAGAGTCTTGTTTCTTTCCTGAGAAAAGGTCAGCTTGCTGGAGGAGGAGAGACCATATGGGACAGAGAGAAACAGTCCCCTGTAAGCTCATCCTAGGTATACCAGCCCCTGTCAGTTCACTAGCTGAGTGCAAATGCATGAGTAATTCTAAGCCAGAAGGACTGCTTGGGCCAGATCAACTGAACGATTCAGCTGACCCACAGACGGTGTGCAATTCCTCATTAGACAACTACTATTTTAAGTCATTAATAGGGTGATTTGTTATGTAACACAATTACAACTTTTAAAATGCTGTAGTTACTATATAACTGACTAATAGAGGAAGGTCAGAAATGGGAGCAAGTCACGGTGCAGTTAGTAATGCTTAAATAACACCAGAAACCTAAATTTTAAGGCTTCTGATTTTGATTTTGAACAAGTAACCAAAGTCACGATCACTCTTTTATAAAGGTGCTTGCATAAAAATTCATGGTAAACTAATGTGGTAGCCACTGAGAAGGGAAATTTATAAGACCATTACTGGAAGACCTAAAAATAGTGACTATTTTTTGACTATATTTTCTTGTATCAGCCATTGCAAAAAACGATTTAGACAGGGAAGAAATACCCTGAAATCTTCTCCTCTCCTGCTCCTTAGACTCCTGTCAGTGCCTCCCAGGGGCTAAGTCAGAAGCTGGTATGGCAAGAAGCTTGAGGAATAAGGTGGGCAGTGGGCAGTGGGCAGTGGGCAGCCTCTTACAGTATATAATATAGGACTGGAAGAAAATGCAAGGGATCTGAGAGAACAGGGTACATGGAAAAGGCGTGCCTGGTTTATGAACCTCACAAAGATCTCTACATCAAAGGTAAAAATAAATTGAATGTGTTCACGTGTTCTGTTAAAACTGAATGCATATCCTTTGGAGTTAGATGGAAATGCTTCATACATATCCAAGAATAAAAACTCTTATGAAAGGCCTTTCCAGTGTCTCAGAATATACTGTCTGTACATTCCAACACATGGGACTGGTGGTCAACTCCTACACAGAGTCTTGCTAGCCACCCTCGTTATTCTTACTACTTAAAATGTGGACCAAGGCTCGAAGCATCAGCATTTGGAAACCCTTTGAGAATGCTGAATCTCAGGTCCTGCACAAGATCCACTGCATTAGGAACCTGACTTTAGCAAGATCTGGAAGTGATTCCTGTGTCTAGGCCCACTAACCTTCGAGAAGATCTCCTTCTACATGATGACAGACTGGCTCGTTTTTAGAACTTTATGGTAATTGGAATCACAATTTAACTCAACATAATACAGTATGAGAGTATATTGTGTCCTCCAGTCCTCATTAGACCCTGGGACATGAGCAAATAAGCCTCACAATGCACTGACGTTGTGCAAATGAGGAAACAGAGCCATAGAAAGGTTTAAGCGGTGCACAGTTCTGAGCTAGTGCGTGGGGAATCTGGGTCTTGCCTGAGTCACTAATGCCAAGTTTTGTAATCTTTCCAGCACTGCGATGAAGTGTGGAGGGTGCGAAAGTGAGTGGGAACAGTCATTACACAAACCAGTAAAATATATGAGGCCACATTTGAATTAAGTGAGAAATCATAAAGCAGTATCTTTTTAAAGACTGATCCTCCACACAAACTACAAGTGATTATTTAATTGTATCGCATTCCAGTGTCATTACAAGCAGTTGAAGATGCAAATGCCAGTATCCTCCTTAATTATTTTAGTACTTGAAAATAGTTTTCATCTACTCCCAAATAATTGCAAAGTTTAGCCACAAAGTGTTTTTTCTATTAATTTCCTAGAATCGTGGGTGTCCATTTTGCCACCAGTGAAGAGGACCTATGCAGCACCAGGAAACTAATTTTTCTCTCGCCCTTCACCAGCATCTTAAGATTCTAGCAGAAAGATACACATCACTGACACAAATAAATCAAGAAAGTAACTTCGAGGAGATAACTACATTGGTGTAGGACTTGTAAAAACAGTAATAGCAGCAGCAAAAGCAATTTTCATAGTAGTCATTTAAATTGTGATTGAGTTGCAGAATTTCCATTATTTCACAAAAGTCGAAATAAGCCTAAGAATTGCTATCTTATTCAAAACCGTTGATGTCGCCCGTATCACAAACATAATGTGCCACCTTCAGAAGAATTGATTTTTAGGCTGCATTTAAGTTATCATCATCAGTCACGGGTTGCCTACAGATCACAACTAGCAGGACAAATGGAGTTTCTCAAAGTACCCTTGTGATGACTTTGGTTTCTGGGCCATTTTCTGGTCCATCTCTTTTCTTCTACACTTGGCCAACCATGCCAAAGATAGACTATACTTTTCCCAATGATAGCTGCAAATGCTCACAAATTATAACAGCACCATTCAGCTCAAACGCTTAAACTTTCACAGCAAAACAGATTGATTTTCTCTAGCAACATACAATGAAATGCTCTCTTCAATGTCTTGTAATTAGTTCTAATATCAGCAAGCCAATTAAAGGCAGCAAAACAAAATTTCTCCATCAGGTGTTTATCAGCCCCTTCATAACCCGTACAGTGGCCTTGCCCTGAACTATAAGGTGGATAAATGAGGGGAATGCTGAATTTGGCATTCGGCTTACTCTTGGATAATCTAGCTCATCCTTCTCAGCTGGCATGAGACAGAAATAACATCAAAGGGTGATAAACTCTTTCCTGCAAACCAGGGGTTCCACGGTTCATTGGCCCCAGGCCTAATCTATCAATCCATTTTCTACACAATGAAAGGTAAGAAACCCATTACAGATCTGTTATGAGCCCTGGCAGGTGGTCTACGACACAAACGGAATACATCAACCAATCCAGCATTTGGTGTCCCCTTTCTACAGCTTGAAGCACCAGGGGTCAGCTGACGTGGATAGAGTAGTCAGGGTTTAGTATTAAATTCTTTTAGGTACATAAATAAATCCACACATCTTGATGTATGAGCATAAAAATTTGACAGAAAAAAAGTTCATTTTTTTAGTATGATTCTGACCTTTTATAAAAATAGTTCTTATTTTATTTTATTTTCGTATTACATATTGGCTTTGCAGGTGATATAATAAATGAAACTGGGTTAGAATTTACAATGTGTTCTCAAATACAGCCTTTAATCTTCTTTCCTTATTCAATCTCAGTTTTTAAGGAGCTACCATATGAAAGCCGCCATTTAATGTCATTTCAAAATTATTAAATTATTAGAAAGGAATCCCTCTCTAATTTTAGAGTAGACGCTATATCATCTAGTCAGAAAAGGTGCTGGAGAAACAAAAAAGAAAGACAAATCATTTTGCTTCACCCAAATCCTTTTTCATTATACATTGTCCTTTCCTTTCTAAAATTCACTGCCATAGGGCAAACACCCTTGTGCTTATAAAGGACTTAAAAATGTTACACTGAAGGTCAAGAATGATGAAATTTTTCTCTTTCATTTTCTTTTCATTGCCCTTATACTCTTCATTAAATTCATCATGAATAGGAAAGTTTGCCAAATAGAGGCAAATTTGTTTTTTTATTGGAAATTAGCCTACCTTTTAATAAAGTCTCAGCTAGAGCACACTTCAATAAATTTTCTTGCTGGATTCATACTGTCAACATGTATATAGTGACAAAAAGAAAATTTTAATATGGAAATGAATTGTGGCACAAGTACCAGTATTTTACATCCATGTTGGATTTTCACTTAACTTAAAAAATAGTATTGTCTCGAAATGAATAAATTATCTTGTATTAAGTGAGGTTACCCAGTAGAACGTTTTCTAGCACAAAAGTAACTTCCTGTATCACTTCGCCCAAATGGGGAAAATGAACATCAAGAATGGAGGTCAGGGAAGGGGGAACAGGATGAAGTTCAATCACTCTGTCTGGATTTCTGAGTTACACTCAGGTCAATTGATTGACTGTCAAAGATAGTTGAGGTTAAAAGATCTTTTAAAGTATGCTCACACTTGAAAAGTGGAAACGTTGCTGTTTGAAAACCATATTGAACTACTTAGTTTTCTTAATCAAGTAAGGATAAAAATCCATTATTTTTCCAGCACATTTTACCTGAAATGCTAGTTGATCATAGATAACCAGAACAACGAGACCAGCAGAATGGCAGAGCTCACCTGAAAACCCTCTGTGTCTTCCATTAGGGCTACTTTGTTGTTGTGTTCACTCTAACACTCCTCACTTTAGCCTTCACATTCATAACGGTGGCACATACTTTAGCTTTCTCTTTAACAGCCATATTTATAAGTATTTGACTAAGGTGTTTCAGAAAGAATTTTGTTCTTGGTGTTTGCATTTTACTATTTGAACTCTTTCTTGGGGGGAGGCAAGGATTGGGCTAAGGGCCTTGTGCTTGCTAGGCAAGCACTCTAACCACTGAGCTAAATCCCCAGCCCCTTACTATTTTAACTCTTGCCCCTAATTTTTTTTTTAAAGTCAACACTTTGGAGCTATTATAATGAGCCAGGTACTATATTACACATATTACATGTACTGCCTTATTGTTCTCACCACAACTTGTGGATGTTATAATTGAAGTTTGGACAGGATAGGTATAAGATCATACAACTAGTAATGGGTGGAACTGGCAATCCACAGATCTTATCCTCAGTTATCACACTAAACTGCCTTCTCACCAATTCTGTTTATTTTTGTTTATAAAATGTCTGACCCATACTTCCAGCATTACCTAAAATTTCAATCATTTAAAAAATTAAGGATATATCTTTATAACTTTATTGTCTATAAAGAGTATAATCACTTTATTTTCTAGTAATAGCAGTTAGATTTCTTGGACAAGTCAGTCTTCTCAATTTTACTGAATCATCGGGAGTACAGATGCTAATAAGGATGGCGATTCTGCTGGTAAGAACATTAGCAGTAATTGTAATCATTGAGTGGGCTGGCCCCACCTCTAAAAGCCTAATGTTTGTTCTCATTGTTCTCATGACCAGGCTGACACTATATATATATACACACACATATATATATAGGTATATAAATATATATATATGTTTTCCTTGTTTTTCTAAAGTGGGTACTCAAGAGAAAAAGAAAGCTATTAAAAATTATGATGGGATAACAGGGAAAACTAGTATTGCAAAAACAAACTGGGATGTACTCATGATGTACAACCTAGTAATAAACCCCACTGCAGCATGCAATTATAGGAAACAAAGTCAAGGATGCTTATGTTATAAACTTACTATGTCCTCCCAACCCTCAGCATCAACCTATGTAGCAACTATAAATTAGAGATATGAATATTTATAATGCCAAGCTCTAAAAAATTATGCATGTCCTTTAAACAAGGCAAGGGTGGGAATTGATTATGATATGCTTAGAGCAGCATGTGATACATAGTTACTCATTAGATAGTTGTTGAATGAATAATTTAATGAATAAATAAATGCTCTGCTGTAATTATTAACTATATAGAAGAACCGTTCAAGATTATGGACTTCAAAAATTATCAGACTGTATGTACAATAAATAGGTGAGTATCATTTTCTTGTATGATAACTTTTCAGCTCACAAATTTATAAAATTAAGAATTGCCTGGATTAGATAACAAATCCATTTTATGGGGAGTGGCATAAGCACATCAAAGCTCCAGTGAAACAATCTGGTCCCTGCCGTTATTCCTAGCTAGATGACTGACTTTTTGTAGTCGTGATTTTCATTAATACTACATATTTTATAGCATTTTAATCGGAGTCCTCTAACAATCAACATAGTAATAACTGCAATGAACATTCTCTCCTTTCGTTAAGAAAATATATTAAGGGCAAGACTGCATGATCACCATAGAACTGTCAATCACCATATTATGACAGGGAATTAATTGAGCAAGGAGTGGAAAAGTCAAACCTAAGCTTCATTTCATTTTCTCCTTTTTGCTCTCTGCATTTTTAGTAATGACTGATGGACACTGGCATTATATGGAAATATATCTGGAAAAGACCAAATATTTATTTACCTGCTATAACTGAAAAGAAAGTCTCTAAAATATTTACTGCTCATTTACTGGATAATTGCAAGTAAAAAGATTAAAGTTTAATGAAATCCAGTTTTCTGGAAATTTCTATATGGCTACTTGTATATTGTAAAAATAGTCCGGCTTAGGAGTTGCATTATATTTTTACTTTCATAATTTTTTAACTTTATTTTTATCAGCACGTTTATAGTATATAATGACACCACAATTTTTATTTTGTGATTTAATTTGAAAGTAATTCCAATATTATTATCAATATTACAAAAATAATTCCTGTATTAGAGCTTTGCTATATATATTTGTAAACATAATTTTTTTTCTGGGTAAAGTCTGTCAGATTTTGTATGAAGACACAATTGAATTAAATTCACTTTCTAGCAAAATTTCTTGTGTCTAAAATGTTTTACTCCTAATATGCACTATTTTATATTGTCAAGGCAGTAAAAAATTAAAATAGCAATTTTATAAATAAACAGTGAACCATCACCCAAAATTTAAACTAATTCAATACAATGGAAATGTATTTATTATGATTAATTGGGAATATATAACATATACTACTCATAAATTACCTAAAATCAAAAGTATGCATCTAAGCAATTGTGAAACAACATATACGTGTTTTCCCATATTGTACAATCACAAATTTTCTACAGGACAGTAGGTTCTAGAATGTAATTTTAAAACACACAATCCAGTTCTGAATACAGGGTTAAAACTCATAGTTTATTCAAAAGAAAAGATATATGATTTTTATATTTAAAAAAAGCAACAGAATGAAATGGGACTCCATGGTTTTTTCTTTGCTTCTAGACTATTATCCACATGAAAATCATTTGACATTCACCAAAAGGCTAAATAGTGCTATTTATTTTGGAATCACTTTTATATTTAAATAGAGAGGAAGTGGTGTCAAGTCTCAAAACCTTTCTGGAATTATCTAGAAGATGTGCAAGTTTTCAGCTTCGTGAGACGTCTTACATCTGCATAATCCTAAATCTACAAAATTAATGTTCCAACTTTTTACTTTTTCAATTTAGTATAGAAAGCACACCATATAATTTTAAAAAACAGAATGCCAGATAATATTTTCATTTTAAATAATGGATAATTGAAAAATACCAACACATATCATGGAAAAAGAAGAATGAAGAAAAAGGGAAACAAAGTTCCCAGGATGCGAAAAGAGGAGAAGAAAGAAAAATGAAGAGAATAGTGGTGGGGGGTGGTGCACACAGAGCAGAGAACGCACACGAGTAGGGGAGAGAAGACATGATACATATCCATGTCTGTATCCATGCCCATGCAGAAAAGCAGATTCATGACAGAAAGACATTAATTCAAAGACACACAGGAGAGAAATGAGAGAGTGATGGTAATGGAGAGGAGTACACGCACATTCAGAAAACATATACAAATATGAAGGGATAAATACTGAAAACAACACAGAATGATATACGTGTGAAGATCACAGAATGAGACACCCAGAGAAACACACTGAGAATAGCTTTAATATTTACTCGTTGAGGACCTTATGGGTATTTTTGTTAACAGTTATAAAGGCAAAGTCATATATTAGATAAAACTTAGGATATCGCCTCATGACCCTTATCTGGAAGTACTCATAATTTAAGAAAGGGGCTATATTCAGCATACAGCAATATTTCCCACTTCCGGTTTAAAGAAAAACTACTCAGGCAATGGCAAGGTCATGTCCTTTTGCAGTGAACTCATTGTATGGTGAATCACTCTCCTAAAGGAGTAACTAGGCTTATACAATGTTCCTCAACTTACAGTGGTTCAGAAATTCATGAATTTTCATCTTCAGGATGGTGCAAAAATATATCCACAAAACTATTTTATTTTTCACTTTAGATACAGTATTCAATAAACTGCATGAAATATGCAATACTTTATTATAAAATAGGATTTGTGTTAGATGATTTTGTCCAACTGTAAACTAATGAAAGTCTTGTGAGCATATCTAACATATGAGGGGTGATCTTTGAAAAAAAGGCGAATGTTTAAAGTTTAAAAGAATTTATTATAGTGAAAGACACATTGCCATTAGTCTCCCTCACAATACTACCACTTGCTTAGCTGATCATTCTTGCCACTTTCCAAAGCAGTTCTGCTAGTCTTTTTTTGTGAGTGTCTTTAGTTGTGCTGTTGTACCTGCTTCAATGTCTTGAATCAGTTCAAGACATTTGCCTTCCATGGTCATTTTGACTTTGGGGAAGAGCCTGAAGTCACACAGTGCCAGACCCTATGAATACAGTGGATGAAGACATAGCCAATGTTTTTACAAGCCCTCCTTTCCGTTGGATGGCACTCAGCAGCAGCATTCACCCTATTTTAGATCACACCTCATGAAGACACTCATGAAAGAGGACTTCCCGGAAGGCTTCAGAAAGTGCCAATAATGATGGGGTAAGCGCATTCTACGCGAGGGCAATTATTTTGAGGGGCATTAATGGCAATATCTTTTACTGAAGTAAATATTTTTAGATTTAAACATTCTCCTTGTATTTTGATCACCCCTTGTAGGATAAGCTAATCTCTGATATTTGGCAGATTCGAGGTACTGCATTCGGTTTCGCCTTACAGTGTTTTCAACTTCTGATGGGGTTATCAGTGCATAACCCCAAGTAAGTCGAGAAGCAAATGTATTGACTCCCATCACTGTGTTCTCTCTTCGTTAATGAAATGTAAAGGTGCAAAAGTAGTAAATGGTAAGCTGCCTAAATATGCAGAACATAGCACGTTAGAGTTAGCTGTGGAGAAAAGGCGTTTGCCATCTGATTATGGTATTACGACACCTTTGAAGATAATTTGTGCTAAGAAATTGATATATCTGTATCCTAGCAAATATGACTTACTGGTTCTAAGCATATTACCCACTCTAGCTTGTGGATAAAGGAGAGATCTGGAGAACATGGGGGACGAGTTCTCATTATTTCTTCTCTTCTTTAATGATTGAAACCTTGAAATATAATGAGGATCCAGACTATCTCTCAGTGAGTCATTAGGTACTTTTCATTATTTCTTAAAAAATACTACTGACTTGTGTACTGACATAAATCTGGCTCTGATAATTTACTTTTTATTCCTAAACCTAAACTAAATGGGATAAGGAGGCATAGAGACTGATGAAAGACAATTAAGTGATTTTTAACTTGGCTAATAAATAAGATTCCAAATTCTGACATTTAATGGCAAAGGTGTAGCATTAAAAGTATACTTTTGGTAGAGGACAAAGAAATTGTGCATGCTGTAGTAGTATATAAATATATACAAAATGGTGTCATAGTCTTACTTCTAATTTTCTACCATAAAATTGAGTTTTTATTCTGCTGCAGAAGAGAAACAACCCTGATTTCTGTTTCACAACCCATAAAGCTGCAATCATGTATTTTAGATAACTCTCACATATTTCCTACAACTATAACTTTTATATACCCTTTTTTGATATCAAGGTGTATTAGGATATTGTAGAATATTTTGTGGCATTCTTTCTCTTTATTCTCCTCCTGGGAAGCTGATTTTATTTGTATTACTCTACAATTACAAGATTTAATTACTAGGATATGATATTCCCTTCATATGAGAATGTCTATGCATTCACATGGCTATTTTGACAAAATTAAAGGAGGAAACTTTAGCTTTATTTTTCCATAGGAGGAAACTCACCTGAACATATTTTAACCTGATTATTCATATAACAGAGAAAATGTTGATATATGAAAATTATTTTTCCAATAACTAGAATTACAGACTTCCTAAGCACACATTTTTATTTAATGTCATAAGATTAGTACTTAATACAGTTTCTAAATATTTTATCAGTCATGTAAATGATCTATTATAAGAATTTCGGCATCATCACCTTTAAAATATAATAAAATACCTGAAATAATTCAAAATGAAGTCTTTATTATTTACAAAGAAGAGAAATTTTTCTCAGTATAACATCTTCATACCTCTCAATTTAGTTGGATGCTGAATAACAAGCAATTCTTTAAAGGTAATTGTGCCATTTTTGAAAGAAGCCATTTTATGTTACATGAAAATTACAGTTCTGAAAGATCTTCTTGTAATGGATTTGCTCAGTATAAAAGATTATAATGTGCTTTAGATTTTGAGTGGAACAAAGTTAAAATATATTAAATATGTTGAAATTCATAGTGAAACTGTGTTTCAAAACATCCTTGAAGGACAAAAGCATATCTGGGGGAAAGCACACATGGGGATACAAGAAGTGAGGGGGAATAGAATTAGGAACATGAAAGGTGACTCTGGAAGAGCTGGGACAATGTTATGATAAAACATGCATGATGGGTAAAGCTAAAATGTGGGATAAAACTGGGACATTGAAAGTTTTTAGATGGAAATTTGTCCCTAGCTGAAAACTAACACAAAGAATGGTTCTCACTTAGCCCTTCCTGATAAGCAAATATGATAACCAAATATAAACACAGATCAAAACTAACAAAGAACATTATCAATGCAAAGATGACCACGGAATCTGAAGAAACCTGCAGCAGGTGGTGTAAGAACCTCTGTATTGGTCAGCTTTCCTGTTGCTGATACAAAATACCTAATGCTCACAACTAAAGGATGGAGGTTTAATATGGCTCATGGTTTCAGGGAGTTCATTCCATGGACAGCTAGCACCAAGGCAGGAATATCTTGGTGGATGAAAGCTGCTCACTGCATGGCATTTGAGAAACATAAAGCATATGAAGAGCTTCAGCAAAAGATACAGCATATCCAAAGGCATATCTCCAGTGATCCGCCTCCAACTGAGCCCCACCCCCTAAGAGCAGAGTCAGCTACGAACAACAGTGGATGAATCCACTGATGAGTACAGTTCTCCAGGATCCAATCACCTTTCCAGAAGTTGCTTAATCCAGTCAGGTTGACAATTAAGCTTAACCATTACAACCTCAAAACAAAGCTCTCTGCATTACAAAAATTAAAGTTATCTTTCTGCAGGAGGGTTAATTATCTGGTTTAACAGAAATAGTAAAACATCTTACTTAAAAGGCCTATCAGGAATTCAGAGTGCTCAGTCTTTATGTATTCTCATTTTTATACATAAATAACTAAAAGATTGGCCAGGGATGTTGGTGCATGCCTGTAGTCCCAGGTACTTGGGAGGCTGAGGCAGGAGGATCTTGAGTTTGAGTCCAGCTTGGGGAATTTAGTAAGGCCCTATCTCAAAAAAAATTTGAGAAGATAATTGTATAAAAGACCACCAGGGGGCTGGGGATTTAGCTCGGTGGTTAGAGTGCTTGCCTTGCAAGTGCAACGCCCTGAGTTTGATCCCCAGCACCAAAGAAAAAAAAAAAGACCACCAGATGTATGAATAACATCTACAACCCAAAAAGAAAATGACAAAATGATGGAAAAATTCTTTGAAAGACTCAAGTTACAAAAGCTGAAAGAAAAATATTGAACAATTTCTACATCTATTCAAGACACTGAATCCATTATTAAAAACTTTCCCATTAAAACATTCCATGCCAGATGGCCTAACAAATGAATTTTTAAAATGCCTAAGGAAGAAATCATACCAATCTCCAGCAATTGCTTCCAGGAAAAAGAAAAAGAGGAAGCATGTCCCAACTTGTTTTATAAAGCCAGTCTAATACTGTTACCAACACGTGAAAGGAATATTTAGAGAAAAAGGTTATAGACAAATCCCTGTCATGAACAAAGATATAAAATACTCAATAAAATATTAGAAAATCGAATCCAACAACATCTAAAATATATAAGGCATTATGACCAATAAGGTTGATTTGGGGAATCTCAAAGAGGTTTCACATTCAAAAATCAATGGCTATAATTCACCACATTCACACAAAATGAGAAAAACCATACGATCATTTCAATTAATGTAAAGAAAAGCACTTGACTATATTCAATGCCTGCCTATAATAAAAATTTCAACCGAGAATAAAGAGAAAAATTTTTTTTATCCTGATTAAGTGGGCAAAAACATCTTACAACAAAGACCATATTTAACGATAAGCATTGAAAACTATCACCATGTATTTTAACACTGTGTTATAGGTCCTAGTCTGTGCAAAAAAGACAAAACAAAAACAAAATAAATGGGGAGATGGGGAACTAGAATTTAATAGTTACAGAGTTTCTGTTTGCAGTGATAGAAAATCTTGAAAATATATGGTGATGATGGTTATAATTCATGCTACTGAACTATACACCCAAAAATCATCAGAAGGACAAATTTCATGTTATACATTTTATCACAATTAAAAGAAATATGAAAACACTGAACTATAGATTTTAAATGTGTGAATTTAAGAGTATATGAGTTATATCTCAATAAATCTGCTTTAAAAACCCAACATAGTTGTAATTAATCCATTGTGATACTGGTTGAATTAGAGACATAATCAAATGAATAGGACAGAGAATCCAGTGGACTCACATATATATTTGCTTTCTGCAAGGTTGCCGTGACTGTACAGTGGGAAAATTATTGCTTTTCAATAAATGATGCTGGATCAAAGGAGGTTGCTTTTCATTATATATTTATATGTATCACTTGTTTTTGAGGAGTAACTATGTATTAATAAGATGAACTTTTAAAAGATTAATTTAAAAATATCATAGCAGGAAAATAAAGACACACAAGCAAAGTAAGTACATAAATGAAAAAAAATAAGGCTAGAACAATAGGTACTATAGTACTGTAGGCACAAATAAGTGATCTTGATTTATGATACTTGTTGAACTATACCACCTCTATCTTGCTGAAATACTGTCAACACACATTTGATCACTGAAGTAATTACTTCACTTTTTCATCTAATTTTTAAGAATCATTTATGCAAAAAATAGTGGCAAATATTTTGGTGTTTGGTCATTAATGTAAAACTATTCACTACCTCCACTTTTTTGGAGGGTGCTGGGGATCAAATTCAGGGCCTTCAGCCTGATAGGCAAGCGCTTTACCACTGAGCTAAATCCACAACCTTCCATTTTTTTCAGTCTGCAACAAAACCTATAACCAAATCGAACGGTCAGGTTATAAAACAAAACACAAAACAAAACTCCAATGCCAGCCTTTTCCCCCACCAATAAAGCACCTAGGAAGCAAAATAAATATAAACACAGCCCATTTAACACGTATGACAGAGGAGATGGTTAATATCTAACCTTTATCCACTGGAGGTTTGTGTGTTTGAGCTTATTTTCGAGTTTATCTTGCTCTTCTGGGCTTATGGGAGCACTTACAAATGCTGTTCCTCTGGTTTCATTTAATTGTTTTAGAATTCCCTGGCGCAGGGGCAGCTCTTCCACCAATAACTGGAACAGACAAATGCAACAACGTTTAAAATGAATCACAACACAGTTCTGACTGCCTTGTCTTCACCTCTATTGATTAGTCTGTCAAACGAAGAAACTTGGGTGAAGGCCCGCTGGTACCTCAAATACCACCAGTTTTCTACAGGAGACAGAGCACAGAGCTGGTGAACGGAAGCACCCACTTCCAAATAGACAAACCTTCCTACAAACAAACATATTATTTTATCCCTCAGGGACTTTTTCAAAGAAAAAATGTCAGGTGGCATGATGAGCTGTGAAAGAACACCCCAGGCAGAGTTATTCTGAAAACTCCCATCCATCGGAAATAAAACAATCTGAATAAATTCATCAATGCTCATAGCACACCATAGACGGCACTGAGCAAGAAACTGCAGTCTGTTTACACAGTGCTAAGATTTTCACATATACTGTCTAAGCTTCTCCTCATACGATTGTAATTTTAGAAGGTAGCTCTTAGTATCTTCATTTTATATAGAAGGAACCTGAGACAGGGAGGTTAAATAGTAGCCCCAAGGACATAAACCTAGCAAGCCACAGAGTGGTGGCTCAAACATGGGAAGATTCATCCTGGAATTCATATTTTTCAGCATCATACTGTTTCTGCCTTTTCCTGGGGCATAAACCATTATGATGCTAATAACTGTGTTTTATTCATTTATGCCATCTCTAGATGCAGTGCCCCAAATGGTAGCCCCTTTCCACATGATTATTTAAGTTAATTAAAATTCAATGAAATAGAATAAACTCACTTCCTCACTCACACTAGCTCCCTTTCAAAAAGGGGCATATGGCTAGTGGCTATGGAAATGGCTAATGCAGAACATCTCTACCATCATAGAATGTTCTATTGGATGATACTTACATAGGTTGTCTAAAAGGAATAAGAAATCAATACATATTTATTAATAAATGCATGCTGCTAAACATAATCTATAAAATGAGTTATCCATTACATTGCTATATATGACACTCAGTATACTTAGGAAAGATGAATTTCCAAGAACAGACTGAGTTCATTTTTCCAGAGTATAACCATCTTCAAATGGTTCACAAACCTTTTTGAATCTCAAATACCTAGCATAACATCTGACATATAGAAAGTGCTCTATATTTGTTAACTGAATTAAACAATATTTTATACTTTATCCCCTGCTAGGTTGTAAGTTTTTTATTTCATAGAAATAATCAGTTGACATTAGACTCTAATTCAGATGTGTAATCATTGATAAGTAAGAAATTCCATTTCCCATTGCTTATGTAACCTTGTAAAATGATGGTAATAGCCATGACTTTTGAAAGATTAATATAAAGATCAAATAAAATAGAAATTATAAATGCATCTAATATTAGGCCCAAAATAGAGGATGAGTAAATATTAATTCCCCTTCCCTTTCACCTTTCCCTCAACAAGTAAAATAAAACACATCCAAAAGAGTTGCTTACCCTACATTAGAACTGTGAAAATTAATCCAACTGTACAATCAGAACACCTCACTCAGCCGTGTGAGGTAATCAGTTATAAGTAGACATCACAGTAAGAACATAGGAAAAGTCACTTGAATAAACTGGGTATCTATTCAAACAGCATAGAATGTGAACCACTCCTCTCCACCCTCGACCAAACAAATCAAAACACTGCTTCAGGCAAATACAACACCTTTAATTACAGACTGAAGTAAAGTAATTGATTTGACAATTAAAGCCTTCTCTAAGAAATAAGATGCTTTTCTACAAAGATTCCCTCAAATCTTCACATATATAGCACAATATAGATTGAAAAGTAACTCTCATTTATATTTCATGATTCAACACTGTTTTTCAGCTTTTCAAACTATTTGAAGCTGTGGAATTCTTAAATAAATCTACAATTAATTTCCAATTAGTCTTAAAAATAACTGCCATTTTTATGTACATATAGATGCTATATATAGGCAACCTATGCATCTATGGATACACACATACATACATAGACGTACATATATACACATACACATACGTGTATACACTGGTTGGGAGACATTGGCTTAAGACAAAATAAAGTTGTGAGAAAAACACTTTAGTAAGGAACTATAAATACTATAATGGGTGGGAAATCGATGATTAAATACATTTTAGAAACAGATTTTATACAAGTAGGCCCTAGGGGAATTTAGAAAATAAAATTACCTTGACTTGTTCAAGCTTTTCTGTTAGCTGCTGCTCATTCCCAAGTTCAAGGGGAATACTAGTAACGTTATCGACTTCTTCCAACCAGAAAACAAATTCATTTAAATCTCTTTGAAATTCCGACAAGATATTCTTTTGTTCTTCTTGCCTAGAGAAAGAAAAATGAAATTGTTATAAATGACATATTTCTCAGGTTTTCTTTCTTTTTTTTTTTTAAGGAAACTGAAAAGAACATGGAAAACACTTTAAAAATAAGCATTTGAAAAGATGGCAACAATATATAATTCATTTTAAGAAAATTCATTCCCTTTGAACAAAGCAATTTCAGCACTTCAAAAATCTCTAAAAGATAAGAGATCAACACTGGTCAAGAAAAGCTCTGGTTTAAAAATTTCACAATATTATGTTACTACATGAGAGCAAAGTTTCTTGATCTAAGCACTACTGATGTTTAAGGCTGGAAGATTCTTTGCTGTTAGGGGCTGTTCTGCGCATTGTAGGATATCTAGCAGCATTCCTGGCTTACATATACTAGATGTCAATAGCAACTTCTCTTTCCTCCCCATTATGACAACCAAAAATGTCATGAGGCATTGCCTAACAGCCCCTGGGTATATTATTGCCCCTTTACGGGAGCCATTGCACTAGAGTAAGTATGTGACATGAAGTTGCATGGTTTAAAATGCTTAATTAAAGCATACTTTAGGGAAATTAAAGGACAAAAGTAAAAACAAGGTTTTAAAATGGAACATTAAATGATTACATGTTAAAATGTTTTTCAAATTATGACTCAAGATCTTTTTTGAGGAAAGATAAAGTCTGATTTATTATACTTAATATATGTTGTACTAGTGGAAATTTTTAATCATGAAAGTGCATATGATGTATGCTATTTCATTAGCTATAAATCTGTCTTACATCCTGGGTAAGAAGACTTATGATTAAACAAAATGATTTGCACTTAAAATAATTTACAAATTTTTGTTTTGTTGTCTTTTGGTAGCTGTATATATCTCTTCCATGTAAGCTTTTAATTGAGGTATAATATATGTATAGAAAAGTACACATTCACCTGTATAGCTCAGTGAAATTTAAAAAAAATAGGTATACCATATAATTAAGGAAAAGAAATAACGAGGGAAAGAATGTTATTACAATCTTAGAATCTCCCTATAGCCTGCTTGCCATCCCTACTTCCAAGTGCAACAGGTAACCTGTCAATTTTGGATATTTTGCCTGTATTGAACACTAAGCAAATGGAGCCCTATAGTATGTACACTTGTGTCTTGCTTCTTCCACTCAAAATTGTGTTTATAATAAATGATTTTGTACATAGTTTTGGTTTGTCCATTCTCCTGGCTCTGTGGTATTCAATGATACAAATATATGACTGTTGAGGGATATTTGGGTTGATATCTTTTTTACATGTTAAGAAGTGATTCTTCGTTTCAAGGTAACAAATGCTTATTGAGAGCTTGCTACCTTCCAGGAAATCTAAGATTAAAGATGGATATATTATATACTTTTTTTCTGAGGATCTCACAGTCCATGAGAAGAAACAAGCGTGTAAACCAAGGGGTAAGACTGAGTGTTACAGGAAGATAAGTTATTTCTGGGGCAGGGCTTGGGAGCCATCGCAGAGAAGATAATGGTCTGAAGAACAATCCCCACGCTGCAGGAAGATGGCACAGTACGTGCAAAGACAAGGCTTTGAGAGAATGAGAATTACATTTAGTCCCCAAACCAGAGTCTGGTTATTGGACTTCTGCTTGTTTATATTCAGTTTCACTATTTGATGGGAGCTTGTTCGAAGTCTGTTGTGCGACATGAAAGGTGACATTCTCTACTATTCTTAACCCAGAAACTAGAGGTGCTCTGTGGAAACCCAAGTTATACCACCTCTGCACAGAAAACTCTTGTTACTCCCCAGTTTATAAAGAGCAAATGCCTCAAACACACATAACATTAGCATTATACAAGAGTCCAGATCTGGGCTTTCCAGTATGGTAGAGTACTTGAAATGTGACTGGTATAAATCGAGATGAACTACAAGTGTAAAATACACACCAGATTTCAGAGACATAATACAAAATAAAGAATGATCTCTATACCTTCCGCTCAGTTTTGCTGTGAACCTAAAATTGCTTTAAAATACTCTATTTTGAAAAATTAAAAGAATGAAAAATACCTCATTGATACTTTGCATATCACATACAGGTTATAATATTTTCATGCATTGGATTAAAGAAATATATTAATTTCACCTCTTCCCTTCCAATTATTAATGAGGCAACTACTTAAAAGTATGTAAAATGGGTCACCTAGTTTTTCTGTTGAACGGCATGGATCTATAGGATCTGCTGGTTCCTTCTCTTCTTACCTCTCAACCACATTTTTGTCTACTGTCCCTTTCTTTTTTTTTTTTTTCTTCTTGAGAGCCACTAGTCTCCTTGTTGAGTTCCCCAAATACACTAGATGGGTCTTGGCTTCTGAGTCTTTGTACTTGCTCTTCTCTCTGGCTAGGAAGCCCGTCCCTTAAATAAGAAACGCAGCTGGCTCCCTCACCGCCTGCCAGCCTTCCCTGACAACCTACTTCAAATCATATCTCCTCCCCAAATTTTTACTCTTTCTCCTTGTATTTGTCTTTCTCTTTAGTTCCTAAAATTAACATGTTTTATGCTTTGGTTTTTTCTTTAGCGTACTACTACCTCTCACACATGGAATAGAGATCCTTAAGGGCAAGAATTTTTGTGTGCTTTGCTTACAGTAGTGATCTTCACTCTTGAAACAATACCCGGCACAGAATAGATGCACAATAAATACATGTTTAGTGAATGAATAAGTGCTCCTGTCATTCTTTTCAATCCTGTAATGCATTTCTGTTCTCTTGACTCTGTCCCATTTTTTTCAAATGTTGTTCATAGTCTAATTTACCCCTCAAGGTGTGTGACAGTATTTCAGAAAAAGGACACCTCAGTCACGGGTCGTTCAGGACCACCATCTTGAATACTAGTGGGACGGAGAAGTGGGGTGAGGTAGGAAGTATTAAACCATGACATTTAGCATGTAGAGGTTTTATTTTATCAAGAAACTTGTTCTTTTAGATGTATTTTTGCCATATGTTCACTTTGTGTATGCATAAAGAGTAAAATACAAGGAAAAAGCTCACAACCCAAAACCAAACAAAAATGAAGAGCAGAGTATCATGAAACCAAATTTATGATAATAATAATAATATCCAAACACAGAATAAAAGCAAGTAACTTCCCACTTCAAATATATCTCAAATTATTTACTTGTGATCTTTTTTTTTTCTCTTAAGAGTACTCAGCCAAATAGATTGGACACACATGCTTAAATACCGCATTGTTTCTCTGGTATGAGAAACTGAAAGTGTAAATAAACACTAAAATGTATTATATTGGGAAAGGAAAGAAAATATCCAAATGGGAAAGGGAACAAGGGGGAGGGAGGGGGAGAGAAACAGAGGGACAAGAGAAATAAGAAATGGAAGGAAAACATGGAAATGAAGCTTTTGTAAATAAGGAGGGAGGAGGGGGGAGGGGAGGGGAGGGGAATGAGAAAAAAAGAAGCAAGAAGATATATCATGTACAGGTACAAATCCCCTGTGACTAGTGTTATCACTATGTACATCTAAAATGTACCATTAAAATAAAATAAAAAAAAAAGAATCCTAAGGATTCAGATACACATTGCTAAATTTCTTGGCAATTCTGGTACTAAGACCACTCAGAAGCTCCTACCAATAGTTAGAAAATACTAGCCTGACCACACTTTTACAATGATTGAACATTGTACTTTGTACACTTGAACAAAAAAAAAAAAGTTTATCGTGGTTATTTTATAGTTTCTGTTAATAGGAATGTTGAAAGATATTGTGTGGACATGTTTGTCATTTATGTTTCTATTGTCAATTATCTACTATACCTTTTACTCATTTTTTCTCAGTGTTTTATTTGCAAGTGCTCTTCACACTGCATGTAAAATACACTTATGGAGACTGTTTGTCCAGGTTCCCTTTTGTCTTTTGTTTCTGTTTGTTTCTAAATGAATAATCGAATAGTTTATTTCTTGGTTATGTTTTCATTGATATTACTCTTAAAATTGCATCTGTTCTATATACTCGTATTCTAGATCCTTATATTTTCATTTGAAAAACTAAATGTTTAATCCATTTTTAATTCATATGAAGTTTCTGACCTTGAGTTTTCAGAAATTGGTATTTCCCCCTGTTAAATCTGTTCTCTACTGATTTGTGGTGCTTTCTTCATTATTTTTAAATTTTTCATATTACTAAGATTCTCTTTGTCGATCTACTGAAGATTTTTGTAACAATAATGCACCTTTTCAAACTTTTTAAAAAAATTTTATTTACCAAGAACATGTATTGGTAAACTGTATACATAATGGTCACATTCATCATGATTATTTTGTACCTGCACATGATGTATCTTGGCTTTCCCCTCTTCCCCTCCCCTCCTTTCTGCTCCCCCTTCCCTTCTTATTTACAATAGTTCTATTTACATTTTTACATTTTTCCCCTTTTTTCTTTCTATTCTTTTTCCCTTCCTTCTCCCCCCCTTTCTAATTCTCCTCCCCTTTGAATATTATCTTTCTTTTACAGGATCGAAATGATGTTTAATTCCTTGTAGGTTAAACCACACTTTTGTCTTAGCTATGCTAACATATGTAATATGAATAGCATTTGGATAAATTACAAAATAAATTGCAGTGATCATTTTGGTTGGAATTGCATTAAATCACTAAATGAATTTGTGAAGAATTACTATCTTTCCAATAGAATTCTGCTAAATTTTCTATGATATAGTATATTTGGACATTGAGAGTATTTGGGACTCATCTGTGCACTATAAATAATTAAGTACATTTTATAATTAACCTTCAGAATTAGTTTGAAAGGCAGAAAGTTGCAGATGATTTTATGGACATTAACTGTATATTAATTTAAAGACCCTTAAGAACTCTCAGAATAAATCATCACTTACCAAGGAAAACCTTTGCTTCAGCTCATTACTACAAGCTTTCTTTTTGCACACTGTAGAAAACTATTTTCTGATGATTTAATTTTGTAAAACGCAGAGTATCTTTTAAAATATGAAAGGGTTTGGTAGTCATTGCTTGTCTAGATTTATTATTTTTTCCGTGAAATATAAAAATGATGGTTCCAAAATCCCACTGGGACCTTGTTATAGTTTGCTTTTCTAAGCACATGTGTTTTTTGAAATTTCAGAAGCCATAATTTGAATTTATGGATTCAGATGATTGTGGAAAGGCAAATGAACACAGTTAGCATTGCCAGGCTTGTCTCTTTTTTTTCATTTTTTTATAGATTTTATTAAAATTTATCCAAAATTACACAAACTTACAGGCCATTACACAAGCTTACAGACCATAATACATTGTGCCTTTTGCTTACAACAATAAGCAACCTAAACAACCACATAGATGCGGCATTAAGTCAGGCTTGTCTCTTGACAGAACAGTTTAAACGTGCTTTCTGTTGGCATTCATCACATGAAGCGTTATTTCTTTGTTTACCTACTTGCTTAATACATACGGTAGGATTTATTCAGGCATGTGGTAGTAATAATAATGAATGGGATATTTAACATTACCCATCTGCAATTAAGTGCTAAATATTTTACTTCTAGAGGCATTTCAATACACTTAGCTATTTTTTTTAAAGAATGGCTTCTGTTTGAAATATTGGCTCTGTTACTATTTACATTATAAGTGCTCCTAAAGCAATTGAAGGAAACACATATTATGATAGTGAGAGATTTGCATAATCAGAAAGGAAGAGTTACCGATGTGTTGCTAAATTCAATGAATTTAACATTAACTCTTAATGATCATTTTCTGTGGGGCTGCTCTTATTGTAAGAGGAAAAGACTACCAACTCACATGGCATGATTTCAGTGGGAGATGGGATGTACAAGTGTTTCAGGCAAACAGATTGATACTTTCACATTTGAATCACTTTTAACTCTAGATAATCCTTTGTATTGCCTTTCTAATGCTCTCAGTGAAGCAAGTAAATAGGAGATTTACACACCATATATCCAAATTTAAGGTGATTGTCCTATTTCTTGGAAGAAAAGTTCCGCTCCAAGCATTTTGATCAACTTTAACACAGAAACTTCAGAAGATGCAGAGAGAATCATCACTTGCCTAAATATAATAATTACTTTGAGTACACATGTACTATTTTAAAATTATACAATAAAGTCATATCAATTAGGTGGAGGGAGAGGGAGAAGGAAGTGGAAGAGAATTAAGCTGTGTTAGATACATGTACCAATTTTCCAGGATGAATGGAATTGTTATGACCTGCAAACACATACTCATAAAAATTAAAAATAATAAAAAAATGAAAAAGAAAGATCACGTCCTCATTCATATTTCACACCACTGTGCTCAAAATCTTCACATGCACCTTAGACATTGGAATATTCCTCTTGATGAATGGACTTTTTAAGACACTTCACTCAGCTTTCCAGAAGGTATCATCGTCACTTAAAGCAAAGTGACCTGAGGCACAGCACTGCTGAATCTAGGTGTAATGTTCCACTAGGACTTTTATTTCAAACCACGTTTGCAATCCCATAAGATAGTTTCATGTAATGTAAAGATAGGTTTTTTTCTCTTTCCTGTGCCATATGCCCATAAGCTGTACAATGCAACCATTTAGCTGCTTTTAACAGGATTCCTTCCAAAGCTTGAACACAAGGGCATCCAGCTCTTGAAATTGTCATGTCACACTAGCAAAGTTAACCCTACATTAAATTTTTTTTCTCCAGGTTGCTTTCATTGTGGCTGTCAGTTAACCTGTGTAAGCCACCAAAATAAGCCATCGGGTGAGATCAAGTATAGCCAATATTTCTTTTCCAGATAGTGCTTTACTTTGAGCAAGTGAGTGTCTTGTAATCTGAGAAACTTTAGGAGAATTCAAGCATAACTCTCTCTTGTGAAATTAAAAAGAAATCATTCAGTTTTAGACACATAAAGTAACTTTCCCAGGTCATATACTCTATGGGATCGTGTCAGAATCAACCCTAACTCTAGTTAAACCAACACGCATCCCATATCTGGTTAGTGTTTGAGTTCAAAACTGTACATTCATTCATTTTCCTAGAAGTTTGTGCTTTGCAAAAGCGAAGCACTCTGACCTGGGTGTGGTGGTGCATCCCTGTAATCCCAAAGCTCTGGAAGGATGAGGCAGGAGGATCACAAGTTCGAGCCCAGCCTGGGCAATTTAGTGATTTAGCACGACCCTGTCTTAAAATAAAAAATGAAAGGGCTAGGGATGTAGCTCATTGCAGAGGCCCTGGGATTAATCTGCAGCACTCCACAAAAACGTGCTTTTAAAGACGACGACATATAAAGATTTCTCAGTGCATTTATGCCTCACTATAAAGGGAATGATTAGCGTCTTGCAAGTGGGCATGGAGACTGAGGAGGGAAAGGCTGATGCTTAGCAGTGAGAGTGCCTGAAAGGAAAAGTCCCAACCTAAATGCTGCTGGCTATCAGCGGAGTGTGTGAACTAGAGCAAGTTACTTAATCTCTACAGACTTCAATTTCTCTTTCTTAAAATTAGGACAATCAATAGCATTGCTGTGCACCTATGATGAACTCAAAGAGAAAGAAATTAGGAAAACGATACATTCACAATAGCATCAAGAAAAATTAAATACTTAGGAATTAACTGAGCCAAGGAAGCGAAAGACCTTTACAATGAAAACCACAGCACTCTGAAAAAGGAGACTGAAGAGGACATCAGAAAATAGAACAATATCCTCAATCCCTGGATACGCAGAACCAATATTGTCAAAATGGTCATGCTTTCAAAAGTAATATATAGATTTAATGCAATCCAAATCAAAATACTAGTGGCATTCCTCATAGAACGAGAGAAAGCAATCCTAAAATTCATATGGAACCAGAAAAGACTCAGAATAGCAAAAGGAATTCTAGACAAGAGCAAAGCAGGTGGTATGGCAAGCCTGGACTTCAAGTTATACTGCAAAGCTACAGCAATAGAAACAGCATGGTACTGGTAGAAAAACAGACATGTGGATCAATGGAACGGGGTAGAGGATGCAGAAACAACCCCAAGAGCATTCATCTATCTGATCTTTGACAAAGGGGACAAAAACACACACTAGAGGAAAGACAGTCTCTTTATCAAATGGGGCTGGGAAAACTGGCTATCTACATGCTGAAGACTGAATCTAGACACATATTCTCAACATGTACTAAACTAAAATCAAAATGGACCTAACATCTAAATGTTAAAGCAGAAACAATCTCTGGAAGATAAAATAGGTTAAACTCTTGCAGACATACACATAGGCAAAGACTTTCTGAACAGAACTCCAATGACACAAGAAATAATATTGAGAATCGATAAGCAACATCATATCAAATTCAAAACCTTCTGCACAGCAAGCAACAACCAACAGAGTGGAGAAATAACCTACAGAATGAGAGAAAAATTTTGACAGCTATTCCTCAGATGGAGAACTAATATAAAGAACTCAAAAAATTAGACCCTCTGAAATAAAAGATTCAATCAAAAAATGGGCAATGGAAAGTGAACAGAAACTTCTCAGAAGAAGAAGTACAAATGGCTAATAAAAACTTGAAAAAATGTTCAACATGTCTGGCTGTTAGAAGAAATCCAAATTGAAACAACACTGAGATTCCTTCTTCTTCCAGAAAGAATGGTGAACATCAAGAAATCAAATAATAACAAATGCTAGACAAGCTTCAGAATAAAAGGAACTTTTCTACATTGCTGGTAAAAACATAAACTAGTACAATCATTATGGAAATCAGTATGGGGATTCCTCAAAAAACTAAAAATAGAAATTACATTTGAAGTAGCTATTCACCTTCTAGGTATCTTCCTGAAAGAATTTAAAACATCATATTATGGTGATATATGCACGCCCATGTTTATAGCAGCACAATTCATAAGAGTTAAATCTTAGAAGTGGCCTATATGTTCATTTACAGATGAATGGATAAAGTGTGGTATTTATACACAGTTGAAATACTACTCGGCCATAAACAAGCATAAACTTGAGTCATTTACAGGAAAATAGATGCACCCACAGATCATAATGTTAAGTGAAATAAGACACACAAGCTTAAATATCATATAGTTTCTATTATATGAGAAAGATGAAAACAGAAATAAAGAGCAAAATGAAAGTTAGATAGTAGGAAATGGGGAGATAGAGCTTTTGCAAAAGGGGAGGAGACCAAGAGATGGAGAGGAAAGGGGAGGGAAGGGGAAGGGGTTGAAAAAAATAAGATATATTATGTACATGTACCAACTTCCCATGAGGAATGTAATCATTATGCACTGAAAACATGTACTACTAAAAAAATAAATATTGAAAAAATTAGGACAACGAACCCCTCAGAGTGTGCTTGTGGGAATTCTGTGTGCTCACAGAAACCCAAGTTTTAGTCTAGCACTTCACTAACAGCATTCACCTAATGGTAGGGGAAATAAAAGGAGGTACAGGAAGTGAAGACTATTGATACTGAACTTTCTCTTTCTAGCTCAAAAATGTGCCTAAGCTCACATGTTTATGCACATAAAAGTATTTATAAAGGATGTAAGAATACATAGGTGATATTTGAAAGGGAGTCTGTGAATATGCCATCTGACAGCTCTATTTCTCTCTTCTGACAATCCAACTTGACAAATTTTTTTTTTGGGGGGGAACACAATTAGAGTCTTAATATCAATCTGTGAATAAATGTGCCACCATTTGAGACCACTCTAGTTGAAGCAAATGTAAGATTACAAAGCAGCAAATATTTATTGACAAGCTACCAGTCAATAAATGATATGGCAGTGAATATAGGCAAAAATCTCTGTCTTGTGCAACTTGCATTCTATTGGTTGGAAGAGGAGATATTAGCAAGATAAAGAAATAAAATATAGATATTGTGCTATAGCGATAAGAGCTACAGAAAATAAACACAATAACCAGACACAGGGAAGAGAGATGGGGAATGTTGAGGTGGGCTGGGAGTGGCTGTCATTTTACAAAGGGTGATCAGGGAAGATCCGCTGAGAAGACAGCGTTTGTGTACAATGTTCATGGCAGGCACTGGCCATCTGCTCACTGAAAATCTTGACTATTTCTCTTACTCATGCAGCCTGCTGTCCTTTCCCAGCCTCCCTCACTATTGGGCGTGCTCTAGCCAAGGGGATGCGAGCCAAAGTGCCTGGATTCCACCATTCCCAACTGCCTACCAGCACCCAGGTGATATCTCTTGCTCTTTGGCATTCTAATATTTTTTTAAATGGTGATTTTGAAAGCAACGTGTTATAGAGCCACAAAATCAAGCCGTCCCAGGGCCTCCTCTTCCACAAGTGGGAGAGAAGCTCCTTATTGACCAGAGGAAACATTTTTTAAAGTTTACATTGGTGAAAAAGTTCTATTGTGTTCAGCCACTGATATTCTTTTTCATTAACAGATTGACTTGAATTAGTTAATATAGAAATAAAGCAGGAGTAGAGTTAGGATGTTCCAAACAACAAAGAAGAGAACCAAATATTCACAGGGGAATAAGAAAAGAGTAGTAGGAGATGAGTGAAAAAACCAGCTCTTCAAAGATGATACCTAGAATCCCAAGGCTTTCACAATTCATATTCTCTGTTCTCTATCAAATTCAGTTTTTAGATAAAAATTCTAGAGTAATATGTGTGAGGGTTTCCCAGATTGAACCCAATTCTCCAACCCTACTTTGATAGATCCACCCAACTAACTGAGCTCCTGAAGTTCCCCCAGTTTTATTGTTCATTCCCTACACAGGTGCTGGAACAGGGTTCTGCAAACCTCCAGGCACTTTAGATCTTCCTTTCTCCGAGGCCGAATTACCCAATCTACCAGCAAAGCCTGCCATTATGCCATCACCATCTGGTGAACGACACCTTAAAGATCATCTGACTTCAGTTTTGCTGATTTCAGTTTGTTAGGCTTTTCCTCTCCCAGACATTCAAAATACCATGCTCTTCCTGCCTAAACCTGCTCCTTCGTCAGTATTAATGGACAGTTCCAGCGGCTTCCGGTTTCTCAACAAACGTTGCCTTATAAGCCCACTTGAGATACGTCTCTCAAATCTGCCCACTTCTCTGTATCTCCCCTGCTATGACACCCTTCTCCTATCCTCTCAGTCAAGTTGGCAGCTGCTGGTTCCTAATTGGTTTGTGCCTTGTGTCTTTCTTATCCAGTCTTGGCACTTCAGAATGAGAGCTTTTTCTAACATGTATCTCTGATCCTACTCTCGTATCTTCAATAACTGTAGTTCCAATGGGATAAAATCCAGCTTCTTTAACCTGGGTCAGAAAGCTTTTTGTGACCTGGTCTTTACTAACTTCTCTTTCTTCATATATATATTTTTTTTAATACACTGAAGAACTTTGAAATCCAATACTATGTCAGGCCTCGTCACACAGTGTTCCCTTTGTCAGGGTTACCCTTCTACACATCTTCATCTAGATAGCTCCTCATTCCCTTGCCAGTCTCAGACTAGACATTACTTCCTCGATGAAGAGTTTCAAGCGTAGTCTATAGATACTGTTCTGTATGTTATTGCTCCTCACAAGGTTTCTGTCACAGAGAAAACTATGATCCCTACATTTGTCAATATGTTGCAAGCACTATAAGGGCAAGCACCCTGTCTTTTATTTGCTCAGTTTTAAAATGAATAATCCCTAAATAATATCATTTTAATTCTGTATTCAAAGATAATAACATAGTTTACATTAGTCTTGGAAGGTTTTCTGTGAAAAACAAACTATATGTATGTGGGGGCCTGATCTATGTAAAATTAGCAAAATTACTGAAAGCTACATACCAGGGATTTGTAAACAATGGCCTATGAGCCGACTGTGCTCACTCCCTGCTTTTTTAAGGAAGGTCTTACTGGAACACAGCTACATCCATTCATTAATATACTGTCTGTGGCTGTTTTTCTGCTACAACAATATTGTTGAATAGTTGTAGCAGAGACTGAATGGCCCAGACAGTCAAAAACACTTACTATCTGACACGTTTACTAAAGTTTACAAGATATTGTATCTGCTAAGTTCCTTTCTTAGACACATACTAGAACACTGAAGGTATAAGAACTGTGATGTAAGAAATTATGCATAATTTGTATAATATGGGCTGTTATACATGCAATCAGGAAAATGCATATCACCATTAGCAACCCTCTACAACAATCATAAATACCTTACACAATTACTATTTCACATGATTCAACATGAGGACAGCTGATAGGAAAATTAGACATTTCATCTGATTACAAACACTTATTCCATTTAATTTACTAGAGTTTCCAAGTACGGAAAACTATGTCTACTTAATACAGAATCACCTTGGAAAATACTTAGTAAAAGACCCATGTCTCTTTTCCTCTTTCTTTTTACATTATTCTAATTTCTTTTCTTCTTTTTCTTTTTTAGCCTCATCCTAACCCAACATGCTTCCTTTTTTGTTAGTCTTTTTTCTTTGGGTTTTGTGATGATTTTTATTACTGTACCTGTATTTTGAATTCCTTGGTGTAGCCACAATTTCCAACCCCAGAAAATATATCGTCTCCTGTCCTTTACGATGGACATTTCCACTGGAATAAAAATACATTATACAGAGAAGGAAAACCAAAGTTCCTGAGAGAGAGAAAGGGAACATTTTGTTCACCACTTTCATCCTGGAGAAAAAAGGGCAAAGGGTACTTCCCTTTCATTTATTTGAAATCTGCACACAATCCCAGGTAAGTTCTTCCGAAACACAGGTTACTATTCTTTAAAAGAATACAGCCACAGGAGGTACAAGAATAGTTACATTCCCTCAATCCGCAGGTCCTGAAGTGTGTTCTGGGAACCCGTGGGGGTCCTTGAGACCCATTCATGGGGTCTGTGAGGTCAAATTATTTTCATAATTATACTGAGATGTTATTTGCCTTTTCCTCTCTCACTCTCCTATGAGTTTTCTAGAGACTATATGATGTGAAATATGGTAGCACATTGAATGCAGAAATAGGTACAAGAACTTGCTGCTTTCTTTTCAACAAATCATCAAAGGGATTTCCACAAATGCAACACAATGCTACGCTTCTCACTATATCTTTTTTTGCTGTGTAAACTAGTTATTTTTAATAATTTTATACCAAGATGTTCTTTAAAGTGAATCAATAACAAATATTCCAAACATTTCTCTTAGCTTCAAACATGGTAACAGAAACAAAAGTTCCCTGGGGTCTTTTTTTTCTTTCTTTCCTTTTTTTTTTTTTTTGGTGCTGGGGATCGAACTCAATTCCTTGTGCTTGCAAGGCAAGCACTCTAACCACTGAGCTAAATCCCCAGCCCCTTCTGTGGTCTTGAATAAATGTTAAAAGCATAAAAGAGAGCCAGACATGGTGGTACACACCCATATCCCAGCACTCTGGGAGGCTGACACAAGAGGGTCACAAGTTTGAGTCCAGCCTAGGCAATTTAGTAGCTTAGCGTGACTATGTACAAAATGAATGAATGACTGAATGAAGCTCAGTGTGAAGGGCCCTAGTGGGTCTTGAGACTAAAAAGTTTGACAATCATTGCTGCAGAAGAACTGCATACACAGAATTTAAATGACACGTAAGGTAAGGAGACCTTTGGAGACCTTTTTTTTTTTTGAGAAAAGAAATATCTATTTGTTATTGGGCATAAATAATGACAGCTTATCATGCATATGAAGAGCACCAATTTAAAAAAGACCGCAGACTAGTAAATAATCCAATGTAAAACAAAAATAATCCATGA